>JAMWET010000023.1:0-17077 GCA_024036415.1 Prochilodus magdalenae | reverse complement strand
TCTTGATTGGTCTAATGCAGAGCTACTGCCCAGACTGATTGGTCTAATGTGGAGCTGCTGCCCAAACTGATTGGTCTAATGTGTAGCTGCTGCCCAAACTCTGACACTCTGCCCAGTGTCTACAGTTGTCATATACTGCCCCCTCCTGGGCCTGCATGGTACTGGTCTTGCTGTCTCTTTTCTGGCTCCACCCACTCTCACACACCTGCAGCAGATCAGGACTCATTAGGCCTGTCTATAGCCCTTTGTTTGCTGCCTGAGGTGACAGTCTCTGTGTTGTTGCTAGATTTCTGAGTGGTGGTGTCTGTTTGTGTTCTGAGTTACTAGTCATGTATGTGTGTCCCTGGTTCTGACCCAGCCCTGGTATCTGGGTTTTTGTGATGCGTCTCTGCTGATGCCTGCCTGTGTTTTGACCTATGCCTGTTCTGACTATGATTCTTGGACAGCCCTCGATAAAACCAGCCTGCACTTGCAAGGTGCTTCTACCTCCTCTAAACCTCCAGTGAGCCTACACGTGTCTTCTGAGTGTGTATGGAATGTTGATGATGAAAATCTGGAAAACCTGGAAATACTAAGTTTCTGTGGGGGATTATTTGACCTCACAGCGCCCTGCAGTACGTTAGGTCTGGTCTTGTCTCAGTGTTACATAAGCATCTCATTTATCCTCATCTCCAGCTAAGCTGTGCCTGTTTGTTCAGGGTGTTGCTCCACTGTAACAGGACAGGCGTTTGTTCCTACAGGACCCCAGAGGATGGTCTAAACACTACGTTCATATGTGTTCTATATAATGAACCTGTTTTGGGTGACTGTATATGAATATTATACAGTATATTAAACAGTTGAGATGTATGTGAATACTGGATTTGCAAATATCTGAGGCCTAAGTAAAAGAGAACGCTGTATTAAACTCTCCCCTCACTGGTCTTCGATATCAACCCCCCAGTCGGTAGTAGACCCACACAGTATGCCACAGCTGTAGCTTGCTGGTTGAGCCCAAGTCCAAGACAGTCAAGCTTATTTACACAGCCTGGCCAGACCAGGTCACCCTCATTTAGTCGGACCACCTTTAGCTTTGATTACAGTGTTTTCTTCAACAACCTTGTACAACGTCACCAGAGCTGCGCTTGTTTTTGACCAGGATTTTGTATTGACGACAGGAAAGTCGTACCACTCCATCACATCCTGAAGGCTTCCAGCAGGGTTAAGGTCGGGTCTAATGTGGAGATGATTGCTCCTGTTCCCTGAACCACTTTTCCACAAACTGAGCCCGATGAATCTCGGTACTGGTCCGTCAGGGAAAAGCCATGGGATGGGATGACCTGGTCCTTAAGAATATATTCCAGCAGTGGATAAAATCCCAGTCTACAGGGAATTCTCCTCGGAATTGTTGCACAGTATCAGGTACGGATTACAGGGGACTCATTTTCTGTCCCATATTTGAACCTAAGTCCACCCACGTCACTCCACTGCTGCGCTGGCTTCCTGTATCTGCACCCGCGTCAGATTTAAAACTCTGATGTCTACGAAGCCAAGACTGGACCAGCACCTCCCTCCTTACGGCAATGGTTAAGAGCCGATCTGTACCTCGAGCCCTTCAAGCTTCAAGTACAGCTCGCCTTGACTCGTTATCCCTGAAAACACATGGAAGACAAGCGACCAGACTCTCCAAGACAAACGTCCCTTACTTCTCCTCCTACTGGACACCTGGATCAAGTTATCTGTAAATACCTCACTAGTGCCTGGCAATGCTGGGAACGTTCTGAAAGTCTTTTTGATGTTCTTGGATCTATTTGGTTTTAGCCACTCAACATGAGGTGGAGACCTACAGGTCAGAGCTTTGTGCCAAGTGAGGGCATAGTACAGAAGGAATGCTGATATTCTGCTTGTCTTTAGGGTGAGCTGTTCTAAATGTCATGCGTCTAGAACACTGGCTGCCCTACAACTCCAACCACAGCTGTCTGAAGCCAAGCCAACATGCTTGTCTACATCAGGGAGGAGAAACGGGGAGGACGAGCAACAGACAAAACCTGGTTGTCCAGCAGCTCAGTGTAGGCACTGTGGTTCAGACCTACTGTCACCACAACCAAAGAACCCATTTCCACATAACTAAACCCCCAGAACATCACAGAGGGGCTTGTTTTTAGTGTGGGGGGCTTATGCTGAGAAGCATAAATAAATTCAACATGTCAAACATACAGAACCCCAGACTGAGCTCTGAGTTCTCTTTACTAAGTTCTGTGAATTCCTGTGATTGAGATTGGGAGACAGCTCCTTGCCTCCCTCTAGTGGCCACATGAGGTCTTGGCACGTGTCCCCTTACAGATATGAACCTGCTGCAGTGGTTGAGGGTGTTGGTCCACGGTAACCGCACAGGCTTTCATTCCCACAGCCGTTCATATGAATTAGTCTGTATTAATAACAGTGTGTTGAACAGCGTAGACCTGCACAGTGTTATGTATCTGTCTATATACAGCTTCTCCCTTTAATGTCTTTAATTACTGGAGGATTGTGGGTAATAATATCTGGCCGGCAGCGGGCCAGTGGTCAGAAACTGAATGGGGTCAAGGAGGGCTAATGAACTGTACAGTACCAGAGGCTACAGCCTGGACCGTACACTCGCACAGTGGAGATTCAATGTGGCCAGTTAGGGGAAGGACAAGGTGGGTGTTTCTAATAAAGTGGCCAGTGAGTGGAAGGACAAGGTGGATGTTTCTAATAAAGTGGCCAGTTAGTGGAATGAAAAGGTGGATGTTTCTAATAAAGTGGCCAGTTAGTGGATGTACAAGGTGGGTGTTTCTGATAAAGTGGCCCGTTGGTGTGTTGTGAACACTGTAGTAAGTGAGATGTAGAACCGTAGTTGGTTCTCCAACAGGCAACAGAGTGCAGAGCTGACAAAATTTATTATTTACCCAGGAGATAAATCATAATCAACCAAACACATCAGTACAGTGTAATTACTATGGATACAGAGGAACCATGTGCCCAGAAATACATGAGGTTATGCACAATCATCAAAACAACAGCAGCACCTGTTTAGATCAAAACACAGTGGTTACAGTACACAGGTAAACCAGTGAGAATCAGATTTCTAACAGACCTCCCCAGTAATCAACATTAATTACTGCACCCGATTAAAGCATACTGAGAGTAGGGTTGGGTACCGGTCACATTTGGATCGACTGAATCTGCGGCAGTAACTAGAATAATAAAAACTGTGCTTATCTTAAAGCCAAGCTCTACTAGTGCCTAATGTTCTGTGATCTAATAAGTGGTAAATGGGTGAATTCTGCTTTTTGATGTGACCAGGCTTGGGAATGCTGTTGGTTCACCATGGCCTGGACTTGTAGCCCTTTTCATATCTACTGTGGAATTGGTTCTGTTCCAGATTGTGCACTTGATCTTGAACTGTTTGGCCCCAAAATACAAAAAGCTGTTCCAGAATCTGGAAAGCTGATTCCCTGTTTGAACTGAAATTCGGCACTGATTAATTTTACATGAATTGGCACTCGGTGGTACCCAACCCTAACTGAAGGAAATATAGTATCACCCTATAACTGGGAAATAGCTGGTTTGTCCGATCCCGTATCCTCAGAGATAGGGATGTAAGTTACCGTATTTTAATCCCAGTTCAGATTAATGAGGTACAACCACCAGAGAAATTAACCTGATCACCACCACCCTGTAATCATAAACGCCAAGAGGTTCTTCAGACCAGAGGGACCCCGTACACCTCCACCTCACACAGCGTGAGGTACTCGCTCCTTCCCGGAATCACGATGTTGATGTAGCGGCCCTCCATCCCTTTACAATAAAAGGTAAAGGTAGGACCCCTGCTGGCAGTGCTGACCACTCCGCACCTGATGAAGCAGAAGGTAAGAACGTATCAGAATGTTCAGAGGCACAGGTAAGCGAGTATTGATTAGGCAGTGTCTGTTTATACCAAGTCTATTAATCAGAGAACCACAGCAGCTGGATCAGCAGGTCAGGCCTCTCCTGGAGGGGCACACTGAGGTTAGCGTCCTGTCCTCCCTCCGACAGTATTCTCCCCGTCTCCCCCTTGTACTCTGGGATTGCCTCGCTGACTGTCAAGAGCCCTGGTTTAGGGACTGACCTGTAGCTAGTGATTGAGGGCTCCTCTACTCTGATTTCCTTTCTCCGAGCTTTCCCTGCCCTCAGTAAAACGGAATGTTTTGGTGACATGCGGTGCATTAGTCTACTGCCGGATTCTACTTCCAGTAAAGCATCACACCCACATGTCATCTGATTCTCTAGCTCTGTCCGAGTTCTTTGTCTCTGACAGTGGGCTTTAGCGTTCTTAGTGCAAACCTGCGTGGCTGTCTGATTTCTCCCCTACTGTAAAAGTTACACTCTGTCTGCCCTGGTTCTGGCCTGTTCCTGACTGACCTGAACCGTCTTGTTACTTGGGTGTTTGTTGTTGCCTGTTGTTGTCAGTAAAGCTCATCTGATCTTTAGCTCTGTCTCCGATTTCTTTGATTTCAGCTCCAAACTCAGACTGTGTGGCGGATACCTTTCATCTACTGTAAATACACTCTGTCAGCTTATTGATGATGACCGAACCATCTTGCTCGGGGTTGTCCGTTGCCAGACTGTTCCACGATGACAGCTCCATTGGAAAACGACTTTGTGCTGATGACGATGGAGCTTTGTGCTCCAGTCCAGTCTCCACCAGGGGCTTTGGTCATTGTTGGTGTGCGTGCAGGAACCATGAGAGAATACACCGTCTCGGTTTCCATCAATAGCGGCGGATGCAAAGGCAGAGGAATAAAGGCTGGACTGCGTCGCTGCTCTGCCCAGTGCTACGTTCTCTCCTGCAAAGGACACAGTCAGGTTTAGGCTGGAGTGGAGTCGAACCACAAAAAGAATGAGAACAGCTGGTATAATACAGGCTAATCTGGAATGCTGTAAATAACGCCGTTCCATTGTAGCTACACTGGAAAATCCAATCAGAAGAAGGGTGGACGGCCTAAAGAGTAGGGCCAGCCCAAATACCATGTTCTGGGCTTCAGAGATTTGGGACAAAGATTACAAGCTTCGTTGAGATGGTGGTGTTAGGGTTACAACCGTAACTGAATACAAATTCGCTTGTTAAGCCGTGACGTATCGACATTCACGTTTGGGTCCTATGGTGCCGACTCTCGTTACAGAGTCCAAAAAACGACTATCGACTAAACGACTAAAAAACGTTATCATTCTAGCTCTTTCCTAGCGAGGATAGCTAATGTTAGCCCCACAAGGCCAAAGCCAAACTGGACTTTTGTGGTTCTCCTTGATAGAGTCTGTGGGTTTTCATAGAGTGTGTCTTGTTGTGAAGCCACATTGTTGTGAAGCCATGCCAGCAGACTGCTAGCTAGCTAACATGGAGCTAAGGCTAGCTATGTTCGCTTTAGCTGGGCAGCATATAAAAATAGCTAACAACCGAAACAAGAGGATGTGGGTTCATGGCAGGAGGCACCCTATAAAACCCACAGTCCAGTCAAGGGTGTCCACAAGGGGCCAGTTTGGTGTTTGTCAGGGGGTGTTAACGTTAGCTAGGTTAGCTAAGTTGGCAAGATTACATTAGAGCCCACTAGCACCAAACTTTGTTTTCTTGTGGGTGGAGCGTCTGTGGCTGTGACTGCAGTTCTTATAATGCCTCGGGTGCCAGGATGTACCTGGTGCTCTATTTCAGGTGGAACCAGGAAGCCGTGTTCAGCACTTCAGATTTGTGCCACAGCTTCCACTACTGTTTCACCTGACTAAATACAAACCCATGGTGCTGCTGGGTCTGCGGGCCCGCAACTGTTACTAAAGCGCTGTAACTGACCACAGTTTGAACAATACTTCAAAACTGAAACGGTGAAAACAGCCATTGGGAATTTGAATGCGGTGACCATAAAACCGGTAATCATTTCTTTGTGTGCATCCGAGACGGGCCAAGGACCCATTAACACCACTAGCTAATGATACTGAAACTGGCTTATGCTAACATTCCACCTAATCTACAGACAGAGCTAGCCCATGACCAGCTCAGCTGAGCTTGGTGATCTTCACCTGGCTGTTGACCATTCTCAAAATGGTCAGTCAGTGGAGGTACAAAGCAGGGGCTTTAAGTGTGTGCACTCGTTATATGCTGTTTGCGGAATAAGGTTCCAGGAAGTAAAGGGTTGGAACTTCCTGTAGACAGTTCTGAACATAACTCGGGTCACTTTACCTCGAATCACACTTTCACACATTCGCAGAGTCTTTGATAAGAAATACACAGTGCAGGTATTCCCGTCTCACCATGTGGAGTGGGATAGCCATACACCTCGACCTCACAGAGAGTCAGGAGCCGGTAATCTCCGGGGAGGACCACGTTAACGTAGCGGCCTGAGATGCCTTTTTTAAACTTCAAGGTGATGGACCTCCCTGCAGGGATGCTAGTGATCTCCCCGGCCCTGGAGAGAGGAGAGAAAGCAGTCCGCACATGTGAACTTCTATAGACCTCAATGAGGAACAGCTCAACCTGACAGGTCAGTATCGACTACAGCAGTGCACTTAATCTTGTCTGCAGCTAAACTGGTAAACCGTATGTACCGTGTACAAATACTAGCAACAAATGTTCCCATTTTACCCAGAATTCAGTCCTCTCACCGCGGATTACTGTTCCCATTGTTCAGTAAGGAGTTTCCGATGTGGATCTCGGCTCCGTTGATCCTCTCCGGACAGCAGTCTCCCCGGTTAGTGATGGTGATGGAGGTCACTGTGTACTCGTCCAGAAGGTCAACCCTCCACCAGGGGTTCTGTTGTATATCAGTGGCGGTGCAGGATCCATGGTTGTAGTCTGGATCAGTATTTCCATCTATGGCATTGTAGGCGTGACCGAATGGAGCCCAGGGGTTGCTGACCAAGTCTGACTGTGTGGCTTTTCCGTAGAGAGCGAGGTTTTTGGCTGGAATGAAGAAGTTTGATCAGTAATGGATGAGCGAAGGAGTTTCAACCATGGTCTCAGTTTTTATAACCATCAACATGTTATTACAATTTAACCAGCTAAAAAAATTAAATCTGATCAGCCCAGAAACACGGTTCTTCCACAAGGAGGACACTAAAACCTGGAGCTTACAAAAATAGATCCATCAGTCTGGGCTCAGTCAGCCTGGGTATGTACACATGGAGACAATGTACACAGCATGAATGTACAGAACTGCTATGTCAAGACGTGCGTACCGGATGATGCATCGGCGAAACCAGCCCCTGTAATTACTCCCAGCAGGACACAAATGCGGGGATCCATTTTCCTAAAAATGGAAACAAAAAGTACAGTACATTAACTCAATGAAGTCTGTCTCTCAGTGTCGGGCCGCCGTGTTTGCTAACCCAACATGCCAGACGTCTCGGCATGGAGCTGGAGAGGTTCCTAAAGCAGTCCTGTGATACCCACCAAGTTTCATTCCTTTTTTTTTCTGTTCCTTTTCTCTTCATTGCTTTGTTAAAAATGTCTTACAACACAAATTCAAGGATAAGGAACATTTACAGATGCAAATACTAAGACACCAAATACCTGACAGACTTATAAATGTAAATCAGTACACAACAAAATAAATCAAAGTAATAAGTAACAAATCAAAAGAAAGAAGTAGCAAATAAATATATATATATATATATATATATATATATATATATATATATATATATATATATATATATATATATATATATATATATATTTATTTATTTGCTACTTCTTTCTTTTGATTTGTTACTTATATATATATTATATATATATATAAACAAATAAAAATACTAATAAATAAATAAATAACGTACATATATATATATATATATATATATATATATGTGTGTGTGTGTGTGTTAATATAATGAGAGGTGACCAGCACCTATAAACATTGTCCACAGAACCCTTCAGACCAAACTTGATCCTCTCGAGGTGCAAAAAGAAAACAACATCTCTCAGACAAAGGGAATAAGAAGGGGGAGAGTGGGACTTTAGCTGATAAGAATTCTACGCCTAGCTAGTAACAGAGCAAAAGCAATAGAGTCCAATTCTCGGGAATTCAATTGACTAGTGCCAATGTGAATACTAAAAATAGCCAGCAGAAGGCAAAGTGTACGAAGTCCCAGAACCTCCCCAGTTTACGACAAGACCAAAACATATGAAAGAGGGTTGCCGGATCTTTGTCGCAATGAGGGCAGGTTGGCTTAATCTCGGGGTAGATTTGTGCTAACTTTGCATTGCACAGATGAGCCCTATGGACAACTTTCAGCTGCATTACGTTTAGCCTTGTGCAGGAGGATGAAGAGTTAACTCTAGCCAACGCCTCAGTCCACCATATGTCCTCCAAACTAATACCCGGTTCCACCTCCCATTTATTCCTGGCCTCAAAAATTCTCGCCTTATTTAAAGACAAAATCCTAATATAAAAAATTGAAACAAGCCTTCCCTCTCTATGCACCGTGAAAAAATCTTCCCAGGGAAGAGCTGGGGGACATCCCGGAAACATGGGAAAGAGGGATTCTACAGTGTCGAACTTGGAAAAAACAAAAAAGGTCTGTTCTAGGGAGATTGAATTTCAAATCTAGTGAGGGGAAACAGGTAAACGTGTCTTCAAAGAAATCCTTACAAGTGGTAATGCCTCTCCCCTCCCACCCTGTGAATCTGGAGTCCAGGGTTGCAGGTTTAAATAAATGATTTTTACAAATTGGACTCAAGATAGACGCCTCGGTAAAACCAAACATTCTACGAACCGAGTCCAGATCTTTAGAGTAGACACTACTAACAGACTGGAGGAGAAGCGAGAGGGAAATATGGGAAGAGAGGAATAGACCAGGGCACGAATAGAGGATGAGTGACAGGAGAGGGACTCCATGATACACCACCCAGCCTCTGGGTGTTTAAACCAGAAGGCCATTTTTGTATGTTAGCTGCAAAATGGTAGTACATAAAATTAGGGAGGCCCAGGCCACCAGAAAAACGGGGATGCTGAAGAATTCCTTTCCTGATACGGGGACACGACCTCCCCAAATAAACCCAGTGACAGCCTATTCTAAAGAAACAAAAAAGGATTTGGGAAGAAAATAGGAAGACATTGAAATAGAAATAAAAAATTAGGGAGGACATTCATCTTAATGCACTGCACCCTACCTGCTAGAGAGAGGGGGAGACTACTCCACCTCTGGAGGTCGCTACACATCTTAGTGAGTAGAGGGGAAAAATTAGCCTTCTGAATATGTGACATTTTACGGCTAATTTTAACCCCTAGGTATTTGAATCCATCTGGCATGAGCTTAAATGGGATTTCAGTTTGTGTTATTGTAGAAGCAGCAGCATTAATTGGGTAAAACTCGCTTTTGAAGAAATTTAGTTTGTAGGCTGAATATGAACCAAATTCTACTAAAATGGATTTGATAACGGGAACAGCAGAGAGGGGGTGAGTTACATATATCAAGAGATCGTCTGCGTAGAGGGAGACCCTATTTTCAATTCCATATCGAGTGATTCCTTGTGTACCAGAAGCGGTTTTAAGAACAACTGAAAGTGGTTCTATGGCCATGGCAAAAATGAAAGGTGATAAGGGGCATCCTTGGCGTGTGCCTCAATGTAAAGAAAAATATTCAGAATATACAGAGCTTGTATGGACACGAGCTAGCGGTGCAGTATAAAGCAATTTAATCCAGGAAATCAAGGTATTTCCAAACCCAAATTTAGAAATAAATAGTCCCATTTTATACGGTCAAAGGCCTTCTCTGCATCCAGCGAAACCACCGCTTCTGGAATCTGAAGGTTGTCGGAGGCATATAATATATTTTAAAGTCTACGAATGTTAGAAAATAAATTTTCTTTAAGTGTGGGCAGTATTTCATTGTGATGGGGTATGCAGTATGCTTTTCAGAGCATAAATAATTCTGTTTAAATGGATTTAGCTGTAGCTTCATGACAGGTGGTGGTGTTACCTGTTGGGCCTCGCTAATCATCATTATAATTTATAGGTTTTTATTCAGTTCGATATTACATATATTATTACAGGTTCTGTTCCAATGTACCAGATCTCAGAAAAAACAAAATATCATGATGCATATTGTCTCGTGTGAAAATGTCCTGAAATTTTGTGATAATTTTTTTTTTGCCCTATCGCCCAGCTCTACTTTGAGGGCATTTTGCTGGTCCTGCAGCACTCTTCAAGCCCCCAGCCAAGGCCCAGTTTACTGTTCCTCTGAAAAAAAAATCTCAGTTAAACTGTACTCGTACTCACCCAGGTGTGTTTCCAGAGAGTCTTGTCCTCCTAAGGTCCGTCTAAATGATGATAGTGAGAAAGTGTGTGTAGCAGTCCCTTTTATTCATTAACACTGGGAGGGTGTAAACAAACCTCTTGTTTGCATTGGTTGATCAACTTCACAAGGAATCCAAAAGCTGGACGGGTTTGATTTGGCTCCAGTCCATCTCTGATCTTATCTGATGGCTCTAAACATCTCCTCAGACATACCCTACTGTCATTCTAGTGACAAATGGCTCTTTGTGAGCGTGCCCCAGCAATCTCATCTCCATTTTCCTCCTCTGGATCCTGATCTGAAGAGTCTACCTATGAATCTCCTCCATTCTGTCTACATACTCAGGATTCAGTTTGAATGACCAGGTTATTATGGTGTACATTGTCCATGCAAAAAAAGTGACAGAGTGATAAAACATAACAGTGATGTGCAACTAAAGTAATTAATTTATTTTATTTATAATACGCATGCTGGCACAGACCACTGATGAAGGACTAGAGGAGGACCAACACTGCACTGTGCAGCAGCAGATGAGCTATCGTCTCTGACTGTCTATCTACAAGGTGGACCAGCAAGGTAGGAGTGTCTAATAGAGTGGACAGTGAGTGGACAGTGTCTAAACACTCCAGCAACACAGCTGTGTCTGATCCACTCACACCAGCACCACCCACACTAACACACCACCACCACGTCAGTGTCCCTGCAGTGCTGAGAATGATCCACCACCCACATCATACCTGCTCTGTGGTGGTCCTGTGGGGGTCCTGACCATTGAAGAACAGGGTAATACAGTACACAGAGAAACAGATGGACTACAGTCTGGACCTGTACACCTACAGAGTGCGCTTATATACGTTAAGTAGTGATGGGGGGTCAGTTACAGAGAGTTGATTATCTCCAGCACATCTAGGAGTCAGAGTTGACTCTTCGCCAATGGAGGGGCCCCTTCACATCTAAACCTGGTTAAAAGTGAAAGATGAAAACATCCCCCGACATCTGCATGTGCCAATGGCAGAGGACATAGACTTCCCTTGGCCCTCATGGCTGCTGTCGATCGATGCCTGGATGCCGCATGGTTTCCTGAAGGGCACCCCAAAGCTGCTGCCTTGCTCAACAGAATTGTCTGGTGTCCTAGGTTAGGGGGTTTAGTGTAAATGTAGGGGTTAGGGGGTTAAGTGTAAATGTAGGGTTTAGGGGGTTTAGTGTAATTGTAGGTGTTAGGGGGTTTAGTGTTAATGTATGGGTTAGGGGGTTTAATGTAAATGTATAATAAAGAACATACTTATTTTAAATGTTTGAATTGCTTCATTGTTGTAAATAGATTTTAAGTATGGAATTTTGGTTTGAGCTAATTCTAGCAGAATCACTTTTGATCTTTTCAGACAATATTTCAGTGATGAAAAAATATTTGAACTTATGATCATAGGAGAGAGTAAGTCATGGAACCATCTAACGAAAGGTAAATATTACCATGGCAATATGACTGATAACGAGATAACATTCGTAAGAATCTGATATGCAGCTTTACTGGAAGGTTACACACCTTCAGAAACAATAGATTCATATTTAATCCTTGTAGCTTTTGTTAACTTTGGATATATTACAACAGGCTGTACCGCATACATATCCTTGTCACTGCAGACATGTACTCTTACCTTAAATTCTAGTAGAAATATGAACTAATCATGAAGAGTTTCACTCTACTTACTGTAAACTACCTGAAAAATAAATATATGTTTTGTGTTTTATTATTGTTTTAAAGCTTAATTATATAAATATAAAATATTATAAATGTTGTTGTTTCTATGTCTGATACGCTGACATACTTCATATTGTTTTCATCAAGAATACTGGCACCCTTTCTGTTAATGTCAATGCTAATAACAATAATAATAACAATAATAGTAATAATAACAATTACCTCAAATGCAAAAACACTGTGACAGTGTGTAAAACAGTAAAAAAAATCAGGAAAGCAGTAATTATTAAATTCTGTTATTGCAAAATTAAATTGCAAACACACAATAACACAATATTTAAGGGTCTTCCTATGAACTTGTTAATTTGTAAATACCAAGTAGTGTAGCAGGATTAATAGTGATATTATTAGATTTTTAGATTTTTACCAATACGCATTTCAATTCATATATAACTCTTTAAAGTCGTTGTCATATTTGAATCATCACATTGTAAAAAAGGTCACACAGGACATTTATTTTGAAGGACTGCTTGTGTAGGTGGGACATTCAGAGGCTAAAATAAGGTGAAGCATCAGTCTCTTTTTTTTTCTTTTCTCTGACCCGCTGATGTGAGAGGTAGCCTCTTTTCAGTTGCTCTTTCCATTTCACATTTCTAAAATTCATTTCGAGATATTTCAGCAAAGAACATGTAAATGCAGGGGTTAGGGGGTTTAGTGTAAATGTAGGGATTAAGGTTTAGTGTAAATGTAGGGGTTAGGGGGTTTGGTGTAAATGTAGGGATTAAGGTTTAATGTAAATGTACGGGTTAGGGGGTTTAGTGTAAATGTAGGGATTAAGGTTTAATGTAAATGTACGGGTTAGGGGGGTTAGTGTAAATGTAGGGTTTAGGGGGTTTAGTGTAAATGTAGGGGTTAGGGGGTTTAGTGTAAATGTAGGGGTTAGCGGGTTTAGTGTAAATGTAGGGGTTAGGGGGTTTAGTGTAATTGTAGGTGTTAGGGGGTTTAGTGTAAATGTAGGGTTTAGGGGGTTTAGTGTAATTGTAGGTGTTAGGGGGTTTAGTGTAAATGTAGGGGTTAGGGGGTTTTGTGTAAATGTAGGGTTTAGGGGGTTTAGTGTAATTGTAGGGGTTAGGGGGTTTAGTGTAAATGTAGGGGTTAGGGGGTTTAGTGTAAATGTAGGGTTTAGGGGGTTTAGTGTAATTGTAGGTGTTAGGGGGTTTAGTGTAAATGTACGGGTTAGGGGGTTTAGTGTAAATGTAGAGGTTAGGGGGTTAAGTGTAAATGTAGGGTTTAGGGGGTTTAGTGTGAATGTAGGGGTTAGGGGGTTTAGTGTAAATGTAGGGGTTAGGGGGTTTAGTGTTAATGTAGGGGTTAGGGGGTTTAGTGTAAATGTAGGGTTTAGGGGGTTTAGTGTAATTGTAGGTGTTAGGGGGTTTAAAGTAAATGTATAATAAAGAACATACTTATTTTAAATGTTTAAATTGCTTCATTGTTGTAAATAGATTTTAAGTATGGAATTTTGGTTTGAGCTAATTCTAGCAGAATCACGTTTGATCTTTTCAGACAATATTTCAGTGATGAAAAAATATTTGAACTACTGATCATAGGAGAGAGTAAGTCATGGAACCATCTAACGAAAGGTAAATATTACCATGGCAATATGACTGATAACGAGATAACATTCGTAAGAATCTGATATGCAGCTTTACTGGAAGGTTACACACCTTCAGAAACAATAGATTCATATTTAATCCTTGTAGCTTTTGTTAACTTTGGATATATTACAACAGGCTGTACCGCATACATATCCTTTTCACCGCAGACATGTACTCTTAGCTTAAATTCTAGTAGAAATATGAACTAATCATGAAGAGTTTCACTCTACTTACTGTAAACTACCTGAAAAATAAATATATGTTTTGTGTTTTATTATTGTTTTAAAGCTTAATTATATAAATATAAAATATTATAAATGTTGTCGTTTCTATGTCTGATACGCTGACATACTTCATATTGTTTTCATCAAGAATACTGGCACCCTTTCTGTTAATGTCAATGCTAATAACAATAATAATAACAATAATAGTAATAATAACAATTACCTCAAATGCAAAAACACTGTGACAGTGTGTAAAACAGTAATAAAATCAGAAAGCAGTAATTATTAAATTCTGTTATTGCAAAATTAAATTGCAAACACACAATAACACAATATTTAAGGGTCTTCCTATGAACTTGTTAATTTGTAAATACCAAGTAGTGTAGCAGGATTAATAGTGATATTATTAGATTTTTAGATTTTTACCAATACGCATTTCAATTCATATATAACTCTTTAAAGTCGTTGTCATATTTGAATCATCACATTGTAAAAAAGGTCACACAGGACATTTATTTTGAAGGACTGCTTGTGTAGGTGGGTCATTCAGAGGCTAAAATAAGGTGAAGCATCAGTCTCTTTCTTTCTTTTGCTGATGTGAGAGGCAGCCTCTTTTCAGTTGCTCTTTCCATTTCACATTTCTAAAATTTATTTCGAGATATTTCAGCAAAGAACATGTAAATGCAGGGGTTAGGGGGTTTAGTGTAAATGTAGGTGTTAGGGGGTTTAGTGTAAATGTAGGGATTAAGGTTTAGTGTAAATGTAGGGGTTAGGGGGTTTAGTGTAAATGTAGGGGTTAGGGGGTTTAGTGTAAATGTAGGGGTTAGGGGGTTTAGTGTAAATGTAGGGGTTAGGGGTTTAGTGTAAATGTAGGGGTTAGGGGTTTAGTGTAAATGTAGGGGTTAGGGGGGTTTAGTGTAAATGTAGGGGTTAGGGGTTTAGTGTAAATGTAGGGGTTAGGGGTTTTAGTGTAAGTGTAGGGGTTAGGGGGTTTAGTGTAAATGTAGGGGTTAGGGGTTTAGTGTAAATGTAGGGGTTAGGAGGTTTAGTGTAAATGTATGCGATGGGGGTTTAGTGTAAATGTAGGGGTTAGGGGGTTTAGTGTAAATGTACGGGTTAGGGGGTTTAGTGTAAATGTACGGGTTAGGGGGTTTAGTGTAAATGTAGGGGTTAGGGGGTTTAGTGTAAATGTAGGGGTTAGGGGGTTTAGTGTAAGTGTAGGGGTTAGGGGGTTTAGTGTAAATGTAGGGGTTAGAGGGTTTAGTGTAAATGTAGGGGTTAGGGGTTTAGTGTAAATGTAGGGGTTAGGGGGTTTAGTGTTAATGTAGGGGTTAGGGGGTCTAGTGTAAATGTATAATAAAGAACACTTATTTTAAATGTTTGAATTGCTTCATTGTTGTAAATAGATTTTAAGTATGGAATTATGGTTTGAGCTAATTCTAGCAGAATCACTTTTGATCTTTTCAGACAATATTTCAGTGATGAAAAAATATTTGAACTACTGATCATAGGTGAGAGTAAGTCATGGAACCATCTAAAGAAAGGTAAATATTACCATGGTAATATGACTGATAACGAGATAACATTCGTAAGAATCTGATATGCAGCTTTACTGGAAGGTTACACACCTTCAGAAACAATAGATTCATATTTAATCCTTGTAGCTTTTGTTAACTTTGGATATATTACAACAGGCTGTACCGCATACATATCCTTGTCACTGCAGACATGTACTCTTACCTTAAATTCTAGTAGAAATATGAACTAATCATGAAGAGTTTCACTCTACTTACTGTAAACTACCTGAAAAATAAATACATGTTTTGTGTTTTATTATTGTTTCAAAGCTTAATTATATAAATATAAAATATTATAAATGTTGTAGTTTCTATGTCTGATAAGCTGACATACTTCATATTGTTTTCATCAAGAATACTGGCACCCTTTCTGTTAATGAGAATGCTAATAATAATAATAACAATAATAGTAATAATAATAATTACTTCAAATGCAAAAACACTGTGACAGTGTGTAAAACAGTAATAAAATCAGAAAGCAGTAATTATTAAATTCTGTTATTGCAAACACACAATAACACAATATTTGGGGGTCTTCCTATGAACTTGTTAATTTGTAAATACAAAGTAGTGTAGCAGGATTAATACTGATATTATTAGATTTTTGGATTTTTACCAATACGCATTTCAATTCATATGTAACTCTTTAAAGTCGTTGTCATATTTGAATCATCACATTGTCAAAAGGTCACACAGGACATTTATTTTGAAGGACTGCTTGTGTAGGTGGGTCATTCAGAGGCTAAAATAAGGTGAAGCATCAGTCTCTTTCTTTCTTTTGCTGATGTGAGAGGCAGCCTCTTTTCAGTTGCTCTTTCCATTGCACATTTCTAAAATTCATTTCCACATATTTCAGCAAAGAACATGTTCCTGTGATTTCGTCCACAGAAAACCTGGACAGTGTTTCGTTCGGTGTAAGCCTTGTGGTTGTCCTGTGTTTTTGATGTTCTGTGGTGATATTGAGTTTAACACCGCGTGCCCTGCTAGCTAGACCATACACAGAAGCTGATGCTTGTTTATTGTATTTTGTTCAAACAGTTTTGTGCACCTTGTCATTTTATGTATACTGTAACAAGAGCATATAGACTTAAAGCATAACGGTTTTAATGGGCAGGTAGACCTGCGGGGCATTGCTGCTGATCTAATACTGTCAGCTGTGTGTGTGAAAACTCTGGTGCAGAATGAACTGATGCGGACTCCGTCGAGGTCCTGTCTCATTCAGCACATCGCAGAGTGGGGCTGTGAGGGAGCTCGGTTTACAGAAGCACCAGAAAGATGTCAACAAGACAGACTGTGCGGATCAAATGGCAAAAAATTCCAGGAAACTCAGTTTAGGTTCGGGGTTTCAACACTGCAAAACGTGAGGGGAAGAAAAAACAAGAGTGAATCTTTCCGGAGACTCCACAGTACCATTCCAAAGCAGTAAAAGAAGTAGCAAGAATCTGTTAAGGCTGAAATTCTTAGGAAGGTAAAGGCGTTATTAGCCAGGATGCAAAGCGGAGTAATTCACTCTGATGCATGGCCGAAAATGCCGTACAACATAAACTCCCTTACAAAAAAAGTGTAAGTTCAGTTTGTTAGGTAAACCTAAGTGCAGCTGAAGTGTATTTCTCAAGTACACCTTGTGTAGTAAACATACTAATATCAGTGTACTAG
>JAMWET010000022.1:32500-54282 GCA_024036415.1 Prochilodus magdalenae | reverse complement strand
TCGAGGCATATCCAGCGTTCAAGGAGGCAGCACAGTGTTCTGATTAACGCTGGGGCCCCCACACTGCTGCCGGAGATAGCCTTGGGCAGCTTGCTGCACTGACCAGCCTTCAACTGGCAGTAGCTGAGGCTGAGTGTGTCGCATGGGGCATAAGCAAGGATATCAGCACCCACCTACAGGAACAACCTTCAGTGAGCGTGGTCGCCTCCATGTCCTGAGTCCGTCTGTTAGTGCAGCACCATCGGCAGTGCTGCACCCACGCCAGGACTACATGCACAACAGCACCCGTTACCCACGACTCGTCCTTAACACCAACCCCGTCCACCGTCCACCACAAGACTGCCCCCACCCCCCCCGCCCCCGGCTTGTCGTACCAGACTCGTCATGGGAGTAGTGACTCAGACGGCAGCGGGCTCATCTTCAGTTACGAGTCCCGCTTTAGCTTGTTGGAGAACCACCCCAAACCCGAATCAGTGTGGTGGATGCACTCCCAGTGTGGTCAGCACGAGATGAAGGGTTAACCTTTGTCGTCACAGCGTCCAGGAAGGCCTGGTTCTTTTGTCCCTCCACCTCCACCCCCCTTACCGCACCAATCTGCCAGGAATGTTCGAGGATGTCAAGCTGCACTGGGATGGATTATTCCAGAGACTCCCATTGGAACCTCTACAGCAGCCTCATACTGAGACGTCTGGTTCCGTGTTGGGTTAGCAAACACGGCGGGGCCCGAACCCCCACCAATACTGAAGAGACAGACCTTCTGTCATGTGTAGCTCAATAAATATTGGACATATCCAGTCTAAATTTATCATCACGTATTGATCCTGGTTCCTTATCTTCCGTCCCAACAGGCCACCGCATCCCACACCTCCTTCGGGTGCAGCTGGTTCAAAGGCATGCATGAAAATATAGTTTAATTTTTGTTTTTTTAAATATTGTTTCTAATTAAGCTAGAAAATAGTCATATTTTGTGTATTTAATGTGTAATATGTTGTTTTTTTTAAAATACACGTTTAACTGTATTCTTAATTTGCAGGGGCGTTTGGCTGACGGACCCAGAGGAAGGATATGATACTTCACAGTTCCCCTATGAACATATGCTACCTAGACAATAATCCATAGGACTTTCAATTAAACAACCAGCCTTCCTACTAGATGAATTGAGCTCCAGATGAAACCATCTATCTAGAGGCTGTTTGTTTGTTTTTAAGAGCCGGGTTGTGTTGGTCTTCAAAACGTGTTGACTTATTGGGGCTCTTTTGGGACTGCCGGTCTAGTCAGGAGGTTGGGATCCAAATATCATCCTTTAAATGGTCCAGTCTGGACACCGCGTGATGCATTTCGTGTGTGGGGTTTACTATATTAATGATTAAATGAGGAAACAGACTTTCCGCCATCCCCCCCGCCATCCCACCCCTCCTCGGCTTCACTGAGACATCAATTTACAGAATTACCACACCGTGACAAGATCAGATCCGTCGTTTTGGTCGATTTGCTATCAGGTTCCTATAGGTCCTGTTGCTACAATCCTAAACGTCCCTACTCAAAGGGCTAATCGCTATTCCGTCTGCTCATGGCCTCACATAAGACCAGTCTAAGTACTTTTTAGTACTGGTATTATCGTGCCAGCCCGATTCCACGTCATGATAGGCACCCTAAGTTTGTGTCAGGCTGCGTTGTAGAGTTATTGGAATTAGGGGTTCCAATTTAACTAATTTCCTCATCCCTGCAAAAGTGTGGGCTGTGGGGGGTGAACGCAACCCTTCCTTCTGTTCTCTGAGGAGATGGGGGAGAAGAAGTCAAAGCAAAGAATCAGGAGAACTTTGCCAAAGGCATCCAGGGGGACGCATGTTTCATGCGGCACCAAGGCATCGCGTCAACCCTGTTTCTTAGGACAGGCGGCTATACTTTTACAACCACGAAATAAACATCGCCAAAGGCCTTGGCAATATTTAGCAGTCCCACCTGGGGGATGAAAAAAAAACATAGTAATGCCCCCTACCCAATACTTTAGCAAACACACTTGGATTAGCCTCAGCCAGTATGGACCCCTAGCAAATCTACACTCTGCAGCCAAACACACCTGATGATAGCAATAGCAAATGGTCTATGCAAACACATCACCATTAGCAGCACCTGGAAACATTCTAAGCACATCACCAAACAAACACACCCATTGGCATACCTCCTTAAAACTTGTTAGCAACCACCACCCCTCGCAACAATTAGTATGGCCTTACGGGGACCACTAAAGTCATATACCTTTAGCAGCCACACGGGAATAAAAAAAATATATGGAAATGTTGCTTGGCATCAGAACTTTAGGCAACCACCTGCGAAATACCATAACAATAGCACCTATTGCACATTACGTTTAGACAGCACATTGGGGCCTAACAACTAAGTCATTACCATAGGCAAAAAAAACAAAACAACAAAACTTTAGTAACACCTGGGATAAGCATAGCACATTGGCCCCACAAGCCGATGCCCTTTAGCCAGCCACTGGACGTAGCATAGCAATTGGTATAGGCAAAAAACAGTTGGCAAGCCACCTAGGCATAGCATAGCACAATTCATCGCCCATAGCGCCAATACATTTAGTAGCCACCGGGCAACCTAAACATGTGCTAATGTCTTGGCAAAACTTTAGGCACTAACAGCCATACAACCTGGAGGATACTAACATACCAATAAGCATAGGCCAATATTTTAGCAGCCACCGGGGCATGTTAGGCTTAGTGAATGCCCCAGCCAAATACTTTACGGCGACCACCACCTGAATAGGTCTCAGCCATAGCCTAAGGGCACAAGACTGTAGCAGCCCACCAGGCCTTATATCCTTATTAAGCAATGCCCCTAGCAATACACTTTAGCAAACCAACCTGGAATAGTTCTAGCAAATCAGCCCTAGAGCAATGAGTTCTTAGTCGCAGCCAACCAGGCCTAGCTTAAGCAATGCCACTGGCAATAATTTTAGAGCAACACTGTCGACTAGCCATAGCTAATAAACCATAGGCCAATAACTTATAGCAGCCACAGAAGGAACTTAGCATAGAAAAATACGCACTAGCAAAGCTTTAGGTAACCACCTGGGATAGCGTGACCATTAGAACTACCTAGGCAATACTTTAGCAGCCACCAGGCCTATCCGCCACTGGCAATAGCCAAACCATTTGCAATCTAGCAATTCGCATAGGCAATACTTTTAGCAGCACACAAGGCCTGGGATAGCAAACAATAGCCCTAGGCAACCACCTGGATAGCAGACCCACTGGGACCTAGGTAGCTTTAGAAATGCCCTTAGCATATGCTACCTAGCAACTTAGTAACCACCTGGGATAGCGTAGCAATACCCTAGGGCACAATATTAGCAGCCGCCATGGAATAGCATTTGCAATAGCTTAGGCAAACTTTAGCAACCACCCACCGGGGATAGCATAACAATAGCCCAGGCAATACTTATAGCAGCCATTGGGGCTTAGTTTAGAAATTCCCTAGCAATGCTTTAGCAACCACCTGGGATAGCATAGCAATACCCTAGGAAATACTTTAGCAGCCACCTGGAATAGCATTGCAATAGCCTAGGCAATACTTTAGCAACCACCTGGGATAGCATAACAATAGCCTAGGGAATACTTTAGCAGCCAGTGGGCTTAGTTTAGAAATGGCCTAGCAATGCTTTAGCAACCACCTGGGATAGCATAGCAATACCCTAGGGCAATACTTTAGCAGTCCACCTGTTAATAGCATTGCAATAGCCCTAGGCAATACTTTAGCAACCACCGCTGGGCCTCCCCTCTCCGATAGCATAACAATAGCCTAGGCAATACTTTAGCAGCCATTGGGCTTAGTTTAGAAATGTCCTAGCAATGCTTTAGCAACCACCTGGGATAGCATAGCAATACCCTAGGCAATACTTTAGCAGCTCCACCCTGGAAATAGCATGGTGCAATAGCCTAGCAATACTATAGCAACCATTTGGGATAATAGCAATACCTACAATACTTTAGCAGCTAGGGTTTAATACTTTAGGCAGCCATTGGGTCCCTTAGCAATACCTAGGCAAACTTCCCTGTAGCAATGCCTAGGCAATACTTTAGCAACCATCTGGGATAGCAACTAGATAAATAGCATTTAATAGCCATTGGGCTTATTTACCCTAGGCAATACTTTAGCAGACCACCTGGGATAGCATAGCAATAGCCTAGCGCAATACCTAGCAGGCAGGATACTTTGCAAGCAATCCAACCCTGGAGCGTCCACCTGGATAGCATAACAATAGCCTAGGGAATACTTTAGCAGCCATTGGGCTTAGTTTAGAAATTCCCTAGCAATGCTTTAGCAACCACCTGGGATAGCATAGCAATACCCTAGGCAATACTTTAGCAGCCACCTGGAATAGCATTGCAATAGCCTAGGCAATACTTTAGCAACCACCTGGGATAGCATAACAATAGCCTAGGCAATACTTTAGCAACCACCTGGGATAGCATAACAATAGCCTAGGCAATACTTTAGCAACCACCTAGGATAGCATAACAATAGTCTAGGCAATAGTTTAACATCCACCGGGCCTAGCTTAGCAATGCCCTAGCAATACTTTAGCAAACACCTGGTATAGCATAGCAATGGCCTAGGCAATACTTTAGCAGCCACCAGGCCTAGCTTAGCAATACCCTAGCAATACTTTAGCAACCACCTGGGATAGCATAGCAATGGCCTAGGCCATACTTTAGTAACCACCTGCACACATAATGCAGAGGTTCGTCAAAACGATCCAAGGGAACAGCTTTTTCAAGAGCCTTCCATGGTGGGTGTTCCAGTGCATACTGAGTCTACCTCTACATCATAACGAACACTCTCTCTGGTACCGCTTATGTCTCCCTAGCCCCTTGTCTTCCCTAGTGGCATCTCCCTCAGTATGTCCCAGCATGCCAGCTGCTCACTGTTGTTTGAGAGAGTATGTTCTCGCGATTTGGAGGGGGCTCTCCCTTAAACTTAAAGAAATAATAGGGGGGCAGTATTGGATTAATTGGCTCGTTGAAGAGCTTGTCCTGCTAACCCAGGAGCTCCGTTGAGCACCTTCTCCATTGTGTCCGCAGTTTCTTTTATCTATTCATGCTTCTGGTTTGTTGGTTTCAAAACTTTTGTCGAATCTCGGTGTGGGGGAATTTCATTGTAAAAGCCGCCACCCCCCATGTGCAGATCTGCCTGGACAGGGAAACGCTTCTCGGTGGTAGAGGATCTGATGTTACAGAGAAGGTTCCATTTCAGCTTCGCGTACACCCATCTGCACAAAGAGCTGCTCTGTCTTGGCGGCAAAAACCAATCAACTCAGCCTGGGTACGGGTACACTCTGATGCGGTGTGGCTAGGAACAACAGCAGCTATGCGGACAAAGTAGTGCATCCATCAGGAACGCACTCAACAAAACACACATCTCTGTGGACAGGGCCAGGGCAATCCCTCTCCCACCCCTCCTCCATTGATTTTAAAGCACAGCAGAGCCACACACCTTAACAACCATCATTCCTCACCAGCCTTAGACAGGCTTCACACGTCTGCTAGGCCTCCCGCACTCGCCTTTCCAGGGCTGACAGATGGGCTTTAGGAGGTTCAGGGAAGAAGGTCCAGAGTACTGGTTAGGGGGCCAGAGGGACGGTCACATTAACTCAGAGGAATGGTGACATGGCTGAAAGCAGATGATCCTAGCTTGATGCTGGCTTGACAGCCATAGGTCTCAAGCGAGTCGGGAATTGGCTCAGATTAGCCACACATTGTCCGGGATCGTGTGCAGGCGGTTACGTTACTAACACTTTGCACAGTAGAATCTATATCTGAGATTTTCGGTTGTGCTTTTTCATATTGCAATACCACAGTACTCTAAATGCATGCCATTAACCTGGGATGCCATTGCCTACTACGAAATTAGCAACCACCCGGGACAGGATAGCAATGATCTAGCAACCACGCAATACTGTCAACGTCTGTTTCCTATTGCCACACACTACTGCACACAAATCCATACACACTATATGAGGTTTTGGGTTAGAGGTGAGGGAACCAGCTCAGTGACCCGAAGGAACCGATAATGACTGAAGTGCCCCTGAGCAAGGCACCCAATCCCCAACTGCTCCCTGGCACACTGTGTGTTTAACTTCAGTTGTTTGACAGACCACTGCTCCAGGGTAGATTGGAGAGCCCCTCCTAGCACGGTCCAATGCTCCCAACAAACTTTCAGTGCTCACGGCCCATTAGTGGTATAGCCTTGGACATGTAGTTTCACACTGTCAGTTGTTGGTTGGCCACCAAACGGTGGTGGGTAGACATCACCACCTTGTTACTCCTTAAGATAGAATTGTAGATTGGATTTGAGCCCCTCCTTGGGGAAAGCGAGGGGGGGGAACGTACTACTTCCACACGAGGCACGCACTACTATTAATCAAGGGGACTGTCACTTGTGAGCAACGCGCCCCCACAACAACTTTCAGTGACCCAGCAACGTCGCGGCAACGTGACTCTGACTTCACTGAAACAGGAGGAGGAAACGGACTTGAGGCCTAAACACTCAGCCACACTCTCCTCCTTTCTCTCTATTACTCTGCCTCACGCTGGACTCCTCTCCTCTCTCTCTATCTCACTCATCCTCTCTCTCTCTCTCCCTCTCTCTCTCTCCTCCTTTCTCTCTCTCTCTCCCTTTCTCTCTCCTCCTTTCTCTCTCTTTCTCTCTCTCTCTCTCTCTCTTCCTCTCTCTCTCCCTCTCTCTCTCTCTCTCTCCTCCTTTCTCTCTCTCTCTCTCTCCCTTTCTCTCTCCTCCTTTCTCTCTCTCTTTCTCTCTCTCTCTCTCTCTCTCTCTCTCCCTCTCTACCTCTCTCCCTCTCTTTCTCCTCCTTTCTCTCTCTCTCTCTCTCTCTCTCTCTCTCTCTCTCCCTTTCTCTCTCCTCCTTTCTCTCTCTCTTTCTCTCTCTCTCTCTCTCTCTCTCTCTCTCTCTCTCTCCTCTCTCCCTCTCTCTTTCTCTCTGTCCCCCAATGACTATTTGCAGGGCTGCCAGCACTGAAACTGTCTCTAATGATGTTTTTCTCTCCGCTAAGCCGCTCAGGACAGAGACATTGACCAGCGTTAATAGAGGACCAGTCCTTGACCTGAAGGGCTCCACTTAGAGCAGAACAGGCTTTCATCATACACTGACAAATCAGAACTCTCCAGAGACACGCCTAATTACAGAGAGAGAGAGAGAGAGAGAGAGAGAGAGAGAGAGAGAGAGAGAGAGAGAGAGAGAGAGAGAGAGAGAGAGAGAGAGAGAGAGAGAGAGAAAGAGAGAGGGGGAGAGATGAAAAGAGAGAAGAATGTAATGAGTAAAAGTGAAATAGACAGAACAGACAGAATTAAACTGAGAAGAGAAAAATAGAGAGGAGGTATCCCGAGACGGGGAGAGAGGACGGGGCCGAGAAATGAGGAGAGAGAGAAGAGGGGGACAGAGAGAGAAAAAGAGAGAGGGATATGGGTGAGAAAAAGTGAAGGAGAGAGTGAGGGGATGAGAGAGAGAGAAGTTGAGAGGAATGGGGATAACTGTGAGTAAGGGAGAGGGAAACAGAGAGAGGTGAAAAGGGGAGAGAGAGAAAGAGAGAGAGAGAGGAGAGTGAATGAGGAAGAGAGGAGAGATGGGGAGAGAGAGAGGGACAGAGTGAATGAGGGAGAGAGAGGGACAGAGTGAATGAGGGAGAGAGAGGGACAGTGACAGGGTGAATGAGGGAGAGAGAGGGACAGAGACAGGGTGAATGTGGGAGAGAGAGGGACAGAGAGAGAGAATGAGGGAGAGAGAGGGACAGAGACAGGGTGAATGAGGGAGAGAGAGGGACAAAGAGAGAATGAGGGAGAGAGAGGGACAGAGATAGGGTGAATGAGGGAGAGAGAGGGACTGAGTGAATGAGGGAGAGAGAGGGACAGTGAGAGGGTGAATGAGGGAGAGAGAGGGACTGAGTGAATGAGGGAGAGAGAGGGACAGTGACAGGGTGAATGAGGGAGAGAGAGGGACAGAGTGAATGAGGGAGAGAGAGGGACAGTGAGGGGGTGAATGAGGGAGAGAGAGGGACTGAGTGAATGAGGGAGAGAGAGGGACAGTGACAGGGTGAATGAGGGAGAGAGAGGGACAGAGTGAATGAGGGAGAGAGAGGGACAGTGAGAGGGTGAATGAGGGAGAGAGAGGGACAGTGACAGGGTGACTGAGGGAGAGAGAGGGGACAGAGGGACCAGTGAAATGAGGGAGAGAGAGGGGACAGAGTGAATGAGGGAGAGAGAGAGGGACAGTGAGAGGGTGAATGAGGGGAGAGAGAGGGACAGAGTGAATGAGGGGAGAGAGAGGGACAGTGAGAGGGTGAAGGAGGAGAGAGAGAGGGACAGTGAGAGAGGTGAGATGAGGAGGGAGTGGAATGAAGGTGGAGAGACAGGGTGAATGTGGGAGAGAGAGGGACAGTGAGAGGGTGAATGAGGGAGAGAGAGGGACAGGGTGAATGAGGGAGAGAGAGGGACAGTGAGAGGGTGAATGAGGGAGAGAGAGGGACAGGGTGAATGAGGGAGAGAGAGGGACAGAGTGAATGAGGGAGAGAGAGGGACAGAGTGAATGAGGGAGAGAGAGGGACAGAGTGAGGGTGAATGAGGGAGAGAGAGGGACAGAGTGAATGAGGGAGAGAGGGACAGAGTGAATGAGAGAGAGAGAGAGGGACAGTGAGAGGGTGAATGAGGGAGAGAGAGGGACAGTGAGAGGGTGAATGAGGGAGAGAGAGGGACAGAGTGAATGAGGGAGAGAGAGGGACAGAGTGAATGAGGGAGAGAGAGGGACAGTGAGAGGGTGAATGAGGGAGAGAGAGGGACAGTGAGAGGGTGAATGAGGGAGAGAGAGGGACAGAGTGAATGAGGGAGAGAGAGGGACAGAGTGAATGAGGGAGAGAGAGGGACAGAGAGAGGGTGAATGAGGGAGAGAGAGGGACAGAGTGAATGAGGGAGAGAGAGGGACAGAGTGAGGGTGAATGAGAGAGAGAGAAGCACAGAGTGAATGAGGGAGAGAGAGGGACAGAGTGAATGAGGGAGAGAGAGGGACAGTGAGAGGGTGAATGAGGGAGAGAGAGGGACAGAGTGAATGAGGGAGAGACGGGTGGACAGTGATGAGAGTGTGAATGAGTGAGTGAGAGTGAGAGAGTGAATGAGGGAGAGAGAGGGACAGAGTGAATGAGGGAGAGAGAGGGACAGTGAGAGGGTGAATGAGGGAGAGAGAGGGACAGAGTGAATGAGGGAGAGAGAGGGACAGTGAGAGGGTGAATGAGGGAGAGAGAGGGACAGAGTGAATGAGGGAGAGAGAGGGACAGTGAGAGGGTGAATGAGGGAGAGAGAGGGACAGTGAGAGGGTGAATGAGGGAGAGAGAGTGAGACAGGGACGTGAATGAGGGAGAGAGAGGGACAGTGAGAGGGTGAATGAGGGAGAGAGAGGGACAGTGTGAATGAGGGAGAGAGAGGGACAGAGTGAATGAGGGAGAGAGAGGGACAGTGAGAGGGTGAATGTGGGAGAGAGAGGGACAGTGAGAGGGTGAATGAGGGAGAGAGAGGGACAGAGTGAATGAGGGAGAGAGAGAGAGGGACAGAGTGGGAGAGAGAGGGAGAGGGACAGGGTGAATGAGGGAGGGAAGAGAGGGACAGTGAGAGGGTGAATGTGGGAGAGAGAGGGACAGTGAGAGGGTGAATGTGGGAGAGAGAGGGACAGTGAGAGGGTGAATGAGGGAGAGAGAGGGACAGAGTGAATGAGGGAGAGAGAGGGACAGAGTGAATGAGGGAGAGAGAGGGACAGGGTGAATGAGGGAGAGAGAGGGACAGAGTGAATGAGGGAGAGAGAGGGACAGGGTGAATGAGGGAGAGAGAGGGACAGGGTGAATGAGGGAGAGAGAGGGACAGTGAGGGGGTGAATGAGGGAGAGAGAGGGACAGTGAGAGGGTGAATGAGGGAGAGAGAGGGACAGGGTGAATGAGGGAGAGAGAGGGACAGGGTGAATGAGGGAGAGAGAGGGACAGGGAGTGATATGAGGGAGAGAGAGGGACAGGGTGAATGAGGGACGACGAGAGAGAGGGCAGTGAGGGGGTGACTGAGGGAGAGAGAGAGGGACAGTGAGAGGGTGAATGAGGGAGAGAGAGGGACAGGGTGAATGAGGGAGAGAGAGGGACAGTGAGAGGGTGAATGAGGGAGAGAGAGGGACAGTGAGAGGGTGAATGAGGGAGAGAGAGGGACAGTGAGAGGGTGAATGAGGGAGAGAGAGGGACAGGGTGAATGAGGGAGAGAGAGGGACAGAGTGAATGAGGGAGAGAGAGGGACAGGGTGAATGAGGGAGAGAGAGGGACAGTGAGGGGGTGAATGAGAGAGAGAGAGGGACAGTGAGGGGGTGAATGAGGGAGAGAGAGGGACAGTGAGAGGGTGAATGAGGGAGAGAGAGTGACAGGGTGAATGAGGGAGAGAGAGGGACAGTGAGAGGGTGAATGAGGGAGAGAGAGGGACAGTGAGAGGGTGAATGAGGGAGAGAGAGGGACAGGGTGAATGAGGGAGAGAGAGGGACAGAGTGAATGAGGGAGAGAGAGGGACAGAGTGAATGTGGGAGAGAGAGGGACAGTGACAGGGTGAATGAGGGAGAGAGAGGGACAGGGTGAATGAGGGAGAGAGAGGGACAGGGTGAAGAGGAGAGAGAGAGAGGACAGAGGTGAATGAGGGAGAGAGAGAGGGGACAGAGTGAAATGAGGGAGAGAGGGGACAGGGTGAAAGGACCCACAGATGAGGGAGAGAGAGAGGGACAGAGACAGAGTGAATGAAGGAGAGAGAGGGACAGAGACAGGGTGAATGAGGGAGAGAGAGGGACAGGGTGAATGAGGGAGAGAGAGGGACAGTGAGAGGGTGAATGAGGGAGAGAGAGGGACAGTGAGAGGGTGAATGAGGGAGAGAGAGGGACAGTGAGAGGGTGAATGAGGGAGAGAGAGGGACAGTGAGAGGGTGAATGAGGGAGAGAGAGGGACAGTGAGAGAGAAGTGAATGAGGTGAGAGAGAGAGGGGACAGGGTGAATGAGGGAGAGAGAGGGGACAGTGACGAGAGGGTGAATGAGGGAGAGAGAGGGACAGTGACAGAGTGAATGAGGGAGAGAGAGGGACAGTGAGAGAAGTGACATGAGAGGGAGAGAGAGGGCCCAGTTAGAGGGTATGAGTGAGAGGGAAGAGCAGAGGGACAGTGAGAGGGTTGTGAATCGAGCGAGAGAGAGGGGACAGAGGGGTGAATGAGAGAGGAGAGAGAGGGACAGTGAGAGGGTGAATGAGGGGACGAGAGAAGGGAAGACAGTGAGAGGGTGAGCGGGGACATGAAGGAGAGAGAAGGACAGTGAGAGGGCGTGAAATGAGGTGACGACTGATCGAGAGGGACAGAGAGAATGAGGGAGAAATGAAGAGGGAGACAGTGAGAGGGTGAATGATTGAGGAGAGAGAGGGACAGGGAGACAGAGGGTGAATGATTGAGAGAGAGAGGGGACAGTTGGAGAAGGGTGAATGAGGGAGAAGCGGAGAGGGGACAGTGAGAGGGTGAAGAGGGAGAGAGAGGGAAACAGGTGAGAGGGTGAATGAGGGAGAAGAGGGGACAGTGAGAGGGTGCATGAGTGGTGACCGAGAGAGGACAGACGGATGAGGGAGAGAGAGGGGACAGTGAGAGGGTGAATGAGAGATTGAGAGAGGAGGACAGAGTGAATGAGGCGAGAGAGGGACAGAGTGAACTAATGAGGGAGAAAGAGAGGAAGGACAGCTTGAGAGGGGAATGAGGGAGAGAGAGGGACAGTGAGAGGGTGGAAGAGGGAGAGAGATGGGATGGGACCAGAGTGAAATGGAGGGAGAGAGAGGGACAGGAGAGAGGGTGATGAATGAGAGTACGTGAGAAGAGAGAGGGACAGTGCGAGGGTGAAATGAGAGAGAGAAGAGGGGGACCAGTGAGTCGGAGGGTGAATGAGGGCAGATGAGAGGGACAGATGTGAATGAGGGAGAGAGAAGGGACTGTGAGAGGGTGATCATGAGGGAGAGAGCGGGACAGTGAGAGGCCGGTGAATGAGGGAGAGAGAGGGACCAGAAGTGACTCATTGATGGGAAGAGAGAGGGATCAGATGAGAGGGTGACATGAGGGAGAGAGGAGGGGACAGAGGTGAATGAGGAGAGAGAGAGGGACAGTGAGGAGGGTGAATAGAGGGGGGAGAGAGAAGGGGGACAGAGTGAATGAGGGAGGAGAGAGTGACATGTGAGTAGAAGAGGCGTGAATGAGGGGAAGAGAGAGGGACAGTTGAGAGGGGGTTGAAGTGAGGGAGAGAGAGGGACAAGAATGAGAGGGTGAATGAGGGAGGGAGAGAGGGACAGTGAGCGAGGGTGAATGGAGGGAGAGAGAGCGGACAGTCGAGAGGGCTGAATGAAGGGAGAGAGAGGGGACAGTGAGGAGTCGTTGAAACAAAACTGAAATGAGGGAGAGAGAGGGACCAGGGTTAAATGAGGGAGAAGAGAGGGAAGAGTGAATGAGGTGAGAGAAGAGAGGCGACAGGGTGAATGACGGGAGAGAAGAGGGACAGTGAGAGGTGATATGAATGAGGAGAGATGAGGAGGGACAGTGAGAGGGTGATATGAGGGAGATGAGAGGGACAGTGAGAGGTGTGAATGAGGGAAGAGACGAGGGACAGTGAGAGGGTGAATGAGGGAGAGAGAGAGGGACAGGGTAAATGAGGGAGAGAGAGGGACAGAGTGAATGAGGGAGAGAGAGGGACAGTGAGAGGGTGAATGAGGGAGAGAGAGGGACAGGGTGAATGAGGGAGAGAGAGGGACAGTGAGGGGGTGAATGAGGGAGAGAGAGGGACAGTGAGAAGGTGAATGAGCGAGAGAGAGGAGACAGTGGGAGAATGAGGGGTGAATGAGGGAGAGAGAGGGGGACAAGGAGTGAATGAGGGAGAGAGAGGGACAGGGTGAATGAGGGAGAGAGAGGGCAGTGAGAGGGTGAAGACCTGAGAGAGAGAGACAGGGAGACGACAGTGAGAGAGCGGGAATGAATGAATGGAGGAGAGAGAGGGACAGTGAGAGGGTCAATGAATGGAGGGAGAGAGAGGTGACAGTGTTTAAATGAGGGAGAGAGAGAGGGACAGTGAGGGGGTGAATGAGGGAGAGAGAGGAACAGAGTAAATGTGGGAGAGAGAGGGACAGAGACAGAGTGAATGAGGGAGAGAGAGGGACAGTGAGGGGGTGAATGAGGGAGAGAGAGGAACAGAGTAAATGTGGGAGAGAGAGGGACAGAGACAGAGTGAATGAGGGAGAGAGAGGGACAGTGAGAGGGTGAATGAGGGAGAGAGAGGGACAGGGTGAATGAGGGAGAGAGAGGGACAGGGTGAATGAGGGAGAGAGAGGGACAGTGAGAGGGTGAATGAGGGAGAGAGAGGGACAGGGTGAATGAGGGAGAGAGAGGGACAGGGTGAATGAGGGAGAGAGAGGGACAGTGAGAGGGTGAATGAGGGAGAGAGAGGGACAGTGAGAGGGTGAATGAGGGAGAGAGAGGGACAGTGAGAGGGTGAATGAGGGAGAGAGAGGGACAGGCAGGTCCATATATCTACCCTGAACTATTTGTTGTTGTTGGCTGTGACCGCACACACACACACACACACACTCTCTGACATGATGGGATGTTTATGGGGGAGTGTGTAGTGAGCGGGGGTCTGGGTCATGATCTGTGTGTGGAGCTACACGAGTGTGGAGTCTTATCTCTCGAGTGTTAGATGAGCTGATAGGAGCACAGAGAGCTGAGGGTAACGTGCAGTTAGTCAGAGAACAAGTGTACCGCTCCTCTCTCTCTCCTTCTATCTCTCTCTCTCTTTCTCTCTCTCTCTCTCTCTCTCTCTCTCTCTCCCTCTCTCTCCCTCTCTCTCTCCCTCCCTCCCCCCGTAGAACCTGTAGAGCCTCTGAGATCATGGTAATGGTCTCTTACTGGGCCCACAGCTCCATCTCCCCGTTCCGTAGTCCAGTGTTTCCCTCTCTGGGCTGTTGTTTGGTGACTCATGTTTGGACGTGGTGCTCCAGACAGGCTGATGTGTTCATGGAGTCATGAATGATGGCTGAGTCTTTTTCACTGGAATTGTTACAGTGAGAGTTTGGGGGAATAAAATTCCTGTCAGGAAATAACACTCCACATTTGGGAGGCCAGAATGCTAAGGGAGGGATTATAGAGGAAGTCTGGTTGGCAGTGCTCAACTTGGCACCTTCTACACAGAGTAGATTGGATTTGTTGACTTAGGACAGATTTCTCTAACTCCGGTCCCAAAGTGGTGGTCCCTGTCTAACTCCGCTATCAAAAGGCTCCATAATTAGTTATGATGAATTAAATCAGGTGGGAAATCATCAAGTCATGCGCGGCTGGTCCGCTAAACACTTCCAAGTGGAATAGCTCTACACAAATTCCTCCCTGTTCCTGCCCCAAATGCAGCCAAGACGTTAGGAGTCTGAAGTTTGCTTTGTTAGTTTTGTGTTGAAACTATGAGGCTAATGTAGCTATGAGGCTAATGTAGCTATGAGGCTAATATAGCTATGAGGCTAATGTAGCTATGAGGCTAATATAGCTATGAGGCTAATATAGCTATGAGGCTAATATAGCTGTGAGGCTAATATAATCAATTAGCACTGCACTAACTGCATATCTAGCTCATTATAGATTTGCCTCAATAAAACTGGGATTAGCATAAAGGCAAACATGCTAAAATGTAATATGCTATACTACCTAGCTAAATGCTAAAAGTGTGGTATGCTATACTGACTAGCTAAATGCTAAACCTTTGGTATGCTATACTGGCTAGCTAAATGCTAAAAGTGTGGTACGCTATACTGACTAGGTAAATGCTAAAATGTGGTATGCTATACTGACTAGCTAAATGCTAAAAGTGTGGTATGCTTTACTGACTAACTTAATGCTAAAATGTATGCTATACTGACTAGCTAAATGCTAAAATGCGGTATGCTATACTGACTAACTAAATGCTAAAAGTGTGGTATGCTACACTGACTAGCTAAATGCTAAAATGCGGTATGCTATACTGACTAGCTAAATGCTAAAAGTGTGGCATGCTATACTGACTAGATAAATGCTAAAAGTGTGGTATGCTATACTGACTAGATAAATGCTAAAAGTGTGGTATGCTATCCTGACTAACTAAATGTTAAAAGTGTGGTATGCTATACTGACTAACTAAATGCTAAAATGCGGTATGCTATACTGACTAGCTAAATGCTAAAAGTGTGGCATGCTATACTGACTAGCTAAATGCTAAAAGTGTGGTATGCTATACTGACTAGCTAAATGCTAAAAGTGTGGTATGCTATACTGACTAGCTAAATGCTAAAAGTGTGGTATGCTATACTGACTAACTAAATGCTAAAAGTGTGGTATGCTATACTGACTAGCTAAATGCTAAAAGTGTGGTATGCTATACTGACTAGCTAAATGCTAAAAGTGTGGTATGCTACCATATTTGGTGAAAGCTAAAAATGTTAGTGCTGTAGTCTATGTGTGTTTTTGACACTATTATACATTCTTTGTGCTCTAAACGTTAGCATTATTATGTTAGCTAAATGCTAAAATGTGATTATACTGTTACTGATATTGATAAATGCTAAGTGTGCTACTGCAAAAGCTAAACGCTAAAATGTTTAGTTATTAACATTCAAAGATGGCTGCATTTGGAATATATATTAGATTTTCTAAAAGATTTTTGAATTTGTCATAAGTGGTATTATATTAGCTAAAATATGAATGATAAAAATGTTACTTAGATAATTAGAACTATGGGGCCAACATAGTAAGTAATACTAGCTTATACACCGTCAGTTAGCATTGTGCTAACTCCATGTCTAAATGATCATACATTTGCCTCAAAACTGTAGAGAAATGTCTAACTTTAAATCTATCCAGTATAGCTTTCTGAAAACTATCAGCATCATAGCGAAATGCTAAAGTGTAGCGTGATGTTGTAGCGCGGTATTACTGTAGAAGCTAAATTCTACATGTAGCATGCTGTATTGTAATAGCTAAATGCTAAACGTGTGCTGTACCGCTATTAAAATCTACCTCAGTGCTATTTTAAACGGCTAACTGCTAAAAGTGCTTTACCTAGTCCTTCCCTAACACCAGACTGATGTCAGCCCTGATCTCCAGTGCTGTGGGCCTGAGCTTATCTGGCCCCCTCGCGCCCACATGCCCACCATCTTCAGGATCTCCCTGGTGGCTTCCTCACCCATTTAACGACTGGCAGCACATTTAAAGACTCATTCATCTCTCAGTGTGATGTCATGGCTTTACACCGGAGCTCCGCAGGTGCTTGGGTAGTTGATTCTTGGATGGCTCTCAGCTTCTCCGTGTGTGAACTGGTTTTGTAATCGAATGCTTTTGCCCACTAATCTCTCGGTTTGGTCACGGCCAATTCCAAACGTAATAGGTTTCCCTTTCATGCGACGCAGTGGAGGGGTAGTTTATTACCCCCTCGGTTCAGCACACGCATTTGTCCTTCACCACCGCATATGCTTGTAGTTACACTCGGTCAGGCTCTTCGTGAAAGGTCGGCTATTGTTTGGTTATTGCACCGGCATATGATTTCTACAGTCTCCCGCTCGTACCTAACGTAGCTCAGGCGTGTCTGAAGTTTGCTTTTTTAGTTGGAGGCTAATGACGCTAACACGTAATGGAGCATTGTGCTAAATCACCATAGTCATTATTTTATAAGCCACTCATTACGCCCCCTTCTGGCCAGTCAGGTCACGGACGCCCAGGTTCTCTGGGATTTGTAAATACAGCTACATGAATGGTGCGCTAATGGGACAGTTTAAACCGGACGGACATATTTATGGAAAATAATTACACAAATGATTAATCTATAACAGAATTTATGACGTTATGTTTAACAGTTCAAAACTGATATTGATATTGAACTGATAGTAGTTCAAAACTGATATTTTGACGAAAAAAAAAAAAATAATAAAAAATATTTTATTTAAAAAAAGTTTTTAAATCATAAATTTAACTGGCTTATTAAACGTAGAAGAAATTTTGTATGCACAAACATGTTATGATGGATAGAAAAAAATATTTTTATGCTTCAAGTTAAAAATGTGTACTTAAATAATCCAACATTTTAAAATCTAACACTTAAAACTAAAGGTTTTTCTAAAATATATATATTTTTTTTGGTCAAAGTAAACAAATGACAAATTAAAGACATAAAAAGTCTGGAGTTGATGCTTAAAGACTGAAAATGCTATGGTTAGCTGTTCATAGGGACTCTCAAAATGCGGTCCAGAAGAAGTGGACATCATTAAGCTTCAAGAGACAATGAACTTATAGAGACACAACAAAAAGAAAAGCAGCTAAAACAACAATTTCTTTTATTTAATTTTTTCTAACAAGTAATGTTAGCTTACACTTCATCAGTTAGCATTGCGCTAACTGCATATCTAATTCACCATACACTAGCCTCACAAATGTAAAGAAGTTTTGCCTTTAATTCTAAAAAAAAAATTGTAAATGCAAAAAGTAAAATTAACAAAATGCTAAAGTGTAGCATAGCATGTAGCATAACAATAATGTAGTAGGTAAATGCACCACTTTTAGCGACACTGAAAGTAAAACTTTAGAAGCTTTAGTCACTTTAGCCACACGTTTTAATAATTTAGCAGTTTTAGTTTTAGTTTTGTCTCTGAAAGGTTTGTTTAGCCTCTTTTAGCCTGAAGCTGCACAGCTAAAATACCACCAAATCAACATTTTGGTCATTTTTATTTTTAAAAAAGGAAGGCGCTGGCAACCAACAGGGTCCGGAGGGTCACGGAAATCCACAATCAAGAGGTGCCTTCATGAATGTAAATACAGAGACTTTATCTCAAACAGGAAAATCAGTGGCTACATTCAGACCAGATTAGGCTTTTCAAGAAAACATCTATAAACATCAGCTCAGGTTTTGGAACAGGATTCTTTGGACAGATGAAACTAAGATTAACTGAGAAGAGAAGACTGGGGTGGGGGAGGAAGGTAAGGGATTGTGATCCACAGCACACCTTGTCATCTGTGAAGCATGGTGGAGGTAGTGTTAAGGCATGGGCATTTACTTCTGCCAGTGAAACTAGTCCAATGTTGTGGCCCAAATCTGGCCCAACATTCCCCGATTTGCATCTGGCCCACTTGCCAGATGGATCGGCGACGCTCGGGTGGGCTTCTACCGGTAGCAAGATGGGGGCTACATATGTGCCAGATTAGGGCCACACCTAGGCCAAACGTAAGCAACGCTGCTGTATCTTTGCTAGAAGTGGACCAGGTCTGTTTTGGGACAGGTGGGTCAAATGCATGATGTATGTGGGCCATCTTTCACAGTGGATTGCCTGTGCCAAGAGTTCACCAGCAGTGCCATATTTTTGCCAGGGATTTAGTCAATGGTTAATTTATGCAAGGGTGAAAAAGTAGCCAAATTAATAAAGCACCGTGGAAACGGTGTTCAGTATTCGGCCTTCAGACAAATGTTTGGTTTCAACTTTGGCCAAAGAATTTCATTTATTAATATGATGTTCATATGTGACATATATGCATTGTATCCATATATAAATCCATATATAATCTATATATAGACCTTTTAAAAGGACTTGTGCCATTTCTGTTTACATAGCGTACATGGACAAACATTTTCATGAAACGTTTCATAAAGTTTTTTTGTTTTTAAAATTGTTTGGATCGGAATGTAGCTTTTATGTATAATGTAAATCAAGTATTTAAAAGAAAATACACCATGGCTAACATTACATAGCTAATAAAACAGCGCTAGCAGCCAACTTGAAGCCTTAACTCTGCCCACACAGTAAGAGGCAAGTAACTATGTGAGGATTTTGGCATGCTGTTAGCATTATCTGATAGCGACATTAGCCATTTAGCTCCAGTACAAAAATACAGGATGAAATTTGGGACACTAAATATGTCTTGGCTAATAAACCACCAGAGATAAGCCATCACAGTTTGTTTTTCTACATTCAGGGTGCACGAAATCAAGTTCCGAGGTTCTGAAGTGTGAACAGCGCTGGGGCCTCAGATGTTTTTGATTACCCTGTAATCGGATCATCGCGTCCAGGCGTGAAACAAGCGGCCCGTTAGGTTCGAAACTAATACCCCTGCACCACTTTAAAAGCTCCTTAATGGCCTCTCGGCCATCCTAGAAACACACTCTCCAAGCAAAACCCAGTCCTTCCGCCCTCTTCCGCCCACTCGGGTCACGGCCGCCCAGGTTCTCTGGGATTTGGAAATCAAATTAGCATGAACGGCGCGCTAATGGGCTAGGTTTAACGGGACAGGCTGGTGCTTTTGGTCTACTTGTGGAGAAACCTACGGAGGATATCTGTCCCAGCTAGACCGTACAGCAAGCTGATAGAGGTCAGTGTGGTCAGGTGTCAACACTAATTACTGTGAGGGGGATATGAGATGAGGTGTGAGGTGTGAGGTGAGCTAAACACTGGGGAGCTAACTGCAGCCCACTCCGAGTATAAATGTGGGTGTGGTGATTGTAGTGGGGTGTGTTTTCATCAGAATGAGCCTCAGAAAGTTAAATATACAGGTCTGAAGATTAATAAAAGATGAACTCGCTTTAGAGGATCAGTTTTAGAGTGAAATAGCCGAGGGGAGCTAACCGCTAGGCTAACCGTATCTCAGGTGAACTGAGCAGCGTTAGCAGCAGCTAGCTCTAAACAGTGGATACAGTAATAACAGCTCTGAGGTAAATGTGAGGTAATTGGTCATGTGACTGTATTAGTATACCACACTGTAGCTCAGAACTTGTTACTGTACTGTATACCACACACAGGGGGCATATACAGTGTGCAGTACATACTACTGTAGTGTGCAGTGTGCGGTATACAGCCTGTAAATGGGATTCATTGGTATATATGTAATGAATGTTGGTGTACAAAGAGGAGAGACATACAAAAACACTGACATGGCTGAACACCACCCAGAATTATTCAGCCAAGGGCAGCTCTGGGGGCATAACAAATGGGTTTTAACAAACACCAGGTTGAGCCAATAAAAAGTGTTTCTGATAAAGTGGCCAATATATATACAGAGTGGTCCTTGCTACAGATGTGTGGATCTGCAATATATAGTACTGTATATATATTTAATGAATAAACATCCAGTATCTTTTTTATAAATGTATTTAGTTCAGTCCCTATATATCAGTTTACTTTCCATATGTTCCTTCAATAATTGTGTATATATTCATGTTTCATTGTGTATATATTAGTATTCATTTAATATATAACAATATTTATTCAAAATATATCAGTGTTCAGTGTATATACATTATATATATATATAATGTATATACACTGTATATTATATATATATATATATTTTATATCGTTGCTGTCCAAAAAACATATTTCCATTTTTGTTGATTTTTACTTTTTTATGCCTCATTTGATCACATAAGCTGTTATTTACTTTCCCAAAACTGCTTGGAAAGATGTCCGGTTCCATTGACTTCCATTCAAATTAAAAGGTTTTTGGCTTCTCCTGTAAAGTAGACATTTTGGAGATTAGATACAATACAAATATATATATATATATAATATTTTTCCCCACAACATTTACATATTTTTTTATATATGTGTCAATGTTCATTTGATATATTCCAGTGCTCATTAAATTAATATATATCAATGTTATTTCAACATAATTCAATGTTTGTTACATATATTCATATAAATTTTCATTCAATATATATCAGTGTTCATATATACATGTCAATACCCATTCAGCATATAAATATATAGTGTGTGTGTATATATATATATATATATATATATATATATATATATATATATATATATATATACTTACATAAACAATAAACAATATTCACTACAATATTAATTCAATATGTCAGTCTATCAGTCAATCCATCATGTCCGCTGTATACACCTCAATGTTCATTCATTTTTTGCCCCGTATGGCTTGCCATAATATCTATTTTGGATTTACATCCAGGTACATACCTGCTACCTGTTTTGAAATGGAAGTATGTGGGAGGATTATAATACGGTTCATACAGCCAGTGGGAAAGTTTGTCCTGAACTTAACCCACCCCTGCAATGTTGTGGAAATCAGGCCCAGATGTTCTCCTCCTGTGCTGAACAGTTATCAGCTTTGAGAACAGGGCTTTTCTTGCGACACCAGCGACACGCACCGCTGCCACAATACATACGCTGCTTCTTCTTCTTCTTCTCCCCCTTATCCAGCACATCTCCAAGCTGTCATATGCTCAGCTTATCATCTGCTGTAATAATGCTCCTTTCAGACCCCCAGCATGACACAGCTGCCGAGGAATTCACCACCTCACTCTGAGTTCCTCACAGTCTGTGCTTCAGCCCCTCGGCGTGTTATTCATCTCCTTATCTGCTTTCCTCTGACTCTTTCCGAGCGGTTCATACAGTAGTCCACTGTTTGGTGGGTAAATCATGTTTACAGCTTTATATGACTGTGTGGAACTGTTAGTCTGAGGGCGGTAAATCGTGACCCTCGGCACACGGTCAGTGTGGAGTGTGCGGTTGGAGTAAACTGGCAGTAGCTCATGTCTTCCTGCCGTGTCCTCTGTGGGGTTGGGAGCTTATTGTTTACGACTGTGTGTAATGCCTGTGAAATGCGTGTTTACGGCTGTGTAATGCGAAGGTGGTCCCTG
>JAMWET010000022.1:0-27500 GCA_024036415.1 Prochilodus magdalenae | reverse complement strand
TATGATTGTTGATATTTTATATCTTTGGGCCATGGCCAGGTATTGCTATGGCATCTCAAAGGGGGTTCTTTTATGCTTTGGATTGTTGTCTAGTGGCAAACTGAGAGCAGAACATATGGATTCCAATAATCATAGTCATCAGCCATGGAACAGCAAAGAATCCCCACACCATGAAACTACCACCACCATGCTTCACTGCCAGGAATTCAGCTAATTTGATATATGACGTGTGCTTCTGAATTTGTTCTGCTTGGTCTACTATGCTGAAATTACGTGTAGTCCAATCTTGAATGAACATGTGCATTATTTTACTTCAAGCTAAATAATTTCGGTATGTTTGGGTGACTATTGAGTTCAGTTCTAAACTAGAGAGAAACTGCAAAATGGAAACCAGATAAAAGACCCAGATAAAAGACCGAAATAGCATGGCAAAATTTATGTTTTACTTGTACACGCCATAAACAGATTCAGCAAATACGAGGCTAACACACCAACACACTGTTAAAACGAGGCTCACCCTTCTACCATAAAATGTTGGGGGTGGGGGGTGCGGGACGGGGTTGGGGGGCGATATGAATAAGTGCCCAACAGTGACCTACGGAAATATTTCACATATTTAAAAGCCCGGAGACACAGCAGTATCTTCAGAGCGGCGCGTTCGGCCGGGTTCTAGTGAAGACGGTAGACGGATATGTTTACCTAACAGCAGACAGTGAGCCTGTCCAGAGCCTGAGAAGCCATGAATGAGTCAGAATCATGATTGGGTGACCAGTGCAGAAACAGGAGGGCCTCCAACAGCGGAACACTCAGGAGGTCACGCGGTCACGCCGGTGCTGGTTTACAGAAGTTTAGCCGACAGAGTAGTTTGGTCATTAAGTGGGATTACACAACCTTATTCATATTTAATGCTAACAAAGTGATTCCATGTGATGTTTGTTGGCAGAGTGGTCAGGGTTTGTGGGTTCTGGATGCACGTAGCAGGCCACAATAATAAATGGAGTTTAGTAATTACATGTATTTATAATATTTTCAATAAATGGGTACTCTTAGTGGGCCAGTGGAAAACAATAAACTGCACAGGATTTGTTTTTTGGGTGTGGGTGGAAAGAGAGCCGGTGCGCTTTGTAGATCAGTTTGAGATTGAATCATCACCCTGATAAGACTCATCACCCTCAGATTCAGCTTTACCCGGCTGTGATGACACCTACAAACCGAGTGTGTAATCCTAGGACTAGTTTGATAATTTTGGCCAAAAATAAAACGACCAGTTAGCAAGCTAGCACCACAACACTGACTTCAACAAAGCAATGTTTAATAACTTTTCCATTCACACACATTTCGCGGACAATTTTTCGGTTTTTATTTATGTATTATTTTTGTATTTGTACAGTTTTTAAAAATTAAAGTAAAGTTTTGGGGGACTATTGAGGTCCAGTGTTTTGCTAGTGATGCTAGCCCCTAGCTGTAGTTCTAAACTCCGGAAGCAAAACTGGCAAATGGGCAAACTGGTGAATTAGACGTTTGGTGTCGAAGCAAATACGGGATCGTCCTGTATTCGGCAATTAAATGTTGCGTCCAGTATTAAACCAATACGGCGCCATTTGTTCCGTATTTCCGTAAATGTCCGATATACACGTCTGTCACACACGTCTGATCACAATCCAGACTCTGACGGGACGCTATTCGTTCCGTATTTCGAACACATGCCACTCACACATGACCACGCCAACCCCCCTACACCCCGTCCCTTATTTTATATTTCTGGAAGGTGGCAACCCTTGGTGCAATACAAGGCTGTTGGGTATTTATAATGAAGTGCATTATGGGATTCTTGATACAGGACTTTTCTCACATTCTTAAACACGGTTCTTCAGCTGTAAGGGTCTTTTGTCCAGCAAATTTATTAGCTTTATAACAACATATCTATATCAACGTACATCAACAACATTCCCTATATGGCCAGGAAATATCTGACATTGCTGTACAGTCCTAAGACATCTTGGACATGGGATGATATTGTCCACCTGGTCCTCCATGTAATCAAACCTAATATCCCTGTGTTTCCACTAGCAGTGAGCCAGTGTCTAGCGAGGGACACAGGCCTGGAAAAAGAAACACTTGCGGAGTGAGGATCGTCCTGTGCTTTACATTAAATTAGGTTTAAACGATGCACATTATAAAGCGTAATTGTGCTGTTTGTGTTTTAGGGCCTCCGTATGTTTTCCTTGACGTGCTCTCTCTCGTCGTCTGGCGGTGTAACAGTAGCGTCAGCGGGGCTTTGCGTCTCTCTACAGTGCCAGTTAAAACAGCGAGACTTTTAAGATTATATCCCATTTATGTACAACAGTTGATCGGGGGCAGCGGCGGTATTCCCTCGCTCTGGGACAGGAAGGCATGCGGGTGTTTCTTTTTTTCTCAGCGCGGTAGGCCGTCCCGTCTCCGGAGGCGCCATCCACCCCTCTCCGCCCCTTCACGGCTGGGCGACTGCGGGCGCCGTACCGTGACCCACCGGTCAAGCCCAGTGTTTGAGTTGGCAGCGGGCGCCAAACCTGTGCGGTCCCTCCAGGAGAGGCCCCTCCGACTGGGCAGATATTTAAGAAAGTCCCTCTTGACGGTTCTACTTTAACGGGACAGTTTGGTGAGCGATCTCCGGGGCTCCTGATTTCCTTGCACTTTTTGCATGGCCATAGTAGACAAGCGAAGTTTGAGGAAACATGAAACACCCATACTACCCAATAATGGACCCCTACATTAATTCCTGGTGGACTCGAGATCAGTCTTTCACATCTCAGAGGCTCTTTTTCTCAGAGTTGCTATACTTCAGCTTTACTCAGCGGCTTTTGAGGATGAACTGGCCATGGCCAGGTCTTGCTACAGTGTCTTAAAGGAGGTTCAGGACTTTGAAAAGGCCACTCCAAAACTTTGTTCCTCTTCAGCCAATCAGAGATGGCCTTTCTCTTATGCTTTGGATTGTCGTCTTGCGGCAAACTGACAAACAGACATCCTCCCGTAGGGCTAGAGAGCAGAACATATGGATTCCAGTAATCATAGTCCTCAGCCATGAAACAGCAGAGCATGCCCACACCATGAAACTACCACCACCATGCTTCACTGCCAGGCATTCAGGGAATTTGATATTTGACGTGTGCTTCTATCATACATAGTATATATACAGCAGGAGATGCTAGGCTAACATTGCTAACAAACACTGGACATGAGTCATCGAACCCATTTCCATAAATACATACTGATAAACATTTACCTTTACAGTATTTGGCAGAAGCTCTTATCCAGAGCAACCTGCAGGTTTGGTGAGGGTAGTGTTAGGTGTATTGCCCAAGGACTCTTATTGGTATGGTGTAGGGTGGTTGCCCAGACAGGGAACTGAACCCCAGTCTACAGCAGGGAGGGGAGAGGTGTACCTGACTACCAGTACCAACCAGTCTATACTTCCAAACTCATCTCTGGACCCACACAGAATGCTCTTAGCGGGATGACTTACTAAAGTCTACACATAGATGAACCAGATTTTGAAGAGGACGTAGCTAGATTCTTATTCAGTGGTTTCTTATTGGGATTTTCAGAAAATTCATGAAATGAAACAGCTATTTCTCATTAAACTGGACTGTAAAAAGTGTTTTGTTCATCCAACCTAAAACATTACTTCAATTTTTATTAAATGCATCAGGTTTATTCAACCTGAAAAGGCCTTTCCTTAGTTAAGTAAAACTTTATTTTTGGTTGCACTTTTTACAGTGTGGGAAACCAACAGTAAACCACCAGTAGGTGGCGCCAATGTTCATTTTCATTTGCCTTTTTATTTTAACAATGAAAATGTGTCTGTGCCAAAAACTGAATCTCAAACAGTCACATACTCTTTTCATTGTCATTTTGTGACAGTCCAAGTTTGTTAGCAACGTTAGCCTAGCATCTCCTGCTGTAAAGTGAAGCTCGATTCTTATTTAGTGGTTTCTTATTGGGATTTTCACTTTCACCTTAAACAGAACACATGCCAGGGTGTACCTGCTACATCATTTAAGGTGGAATGGAAATTTCCAATAAGAAGCTGTTTATTGTTCATACAAAATGTAACGCAACACCTAATTTTGCTGTTATGAAGCCACGGCTATGCTAAAAACAAACATGACTCCTGGATAATGATGGAATATTGAGGAAGTGTATTGCTAATGAGAGTCTAAATGTTTAAATAAATGATCTGTCTGTGTCATTTTACGATTGGAGGCAAATCCGGCCAAAAAAGGATTTTATAATTAAATCGGTAAAATTTGAATTTAACTTTATTTGCTATTTCTTTTTCCAAAAAACTCTGCAAATATCCTTTTAAAATAAAAAAAATTAAGAAATTGAAAATTAGAATCCTACTTTTGCTATTGAAATTTCCACATAAGCCGTTTTTGTCATTGCTGATAAAAAAAAACATGTAATTTTTAAATTGTGTCATTGTCCTGGTACGTCATGGCCATGTCGACCACTGAAGACCCAATAGTGAAAAGGAAATCCAAGCTTCACTTTGACTTTGCCCATTCTTGGTAAAACGCATGACATCCCGAAAACGCAGACAAGGAATTAATTATGTTTATTCCACCTTAAAAAAAGGATTTTCAAAATCTTTTTTTTTACTTGAGTAAAACTTTATTTTAGGTTGCACTTTTGGTTGATGTAGCTCAGTGGTTAACACCACTCCCCACCAGAGAGCCACAACTCAATGTGGGAGATGGGGGTTTGAATCCCAGTTTAGGTAGCAATGGCTGAGCTACACCAGTAAGAGTCCTTGGGTAAGACTCCTAACACTGCACTGGCCTACCTGTAATACCAATAACCTTGCAAGTCGCTCTGGATAAGAGCGTCAGCTACATGCCTAAATGTAAATGTGACTTTTTACAGTGTGGGAAACCAACAGTAAACCACCAGTAGGTGGCGCCGATGTTCATTTTCATTTGCCTTTTTATTTTAACAATGAAAGTGTCCATGCCAAAAACTAAATCTCAAACTGGCAAATACACAATTCTTTTTTTATTTTTTGACAGTCCACGTTTGTTAGCATCTCCTGCTGTAAACTAGAAAAACAGTAAAACTTTCAAACCAAATTAAAACTGTAAAAAGTGTTTTGTTGGTACTTCAATGTGTTCTAAGCATTAAATTCAGTTTATTGTACATGAAAAAAAGGACTTTGAACAAACAATACTTTTTCATTTTTGAGTGTAGTAAAACTATCTTAGGTTGCACTTTTATGTGAAAAACCAAAAGTACATACCAGCAGGTGGCGCCAATGTTCATTTTCATTTGCCTTTTTATTTTGACAGTGATTTATAAATTCTGCATTTTGATTTTTGTTTGTGAAACTATTTCAGTTTATTGCTGTGAAAAAGAAATTAGACATTGCATTTTGATTTTAGTTTTAGTATTATACATTTAAGGCAGAAAAGGCAAAACCATAGTGAAGCTCGTATTTTCATTTTCCTCTTAGCTTTTCTATTTTAGATATAGTCACGAAATCCCGGGAAGATGACAAAACGAAATAGCAAATAGCTTTTTAAATGAATGTTTTTTTACTTTTGTCACAAATAAAAAAACAAAAGTTTGCATTAACATTTCTTTAAAAACTAGATTTTACCATAGTTAATTACCATAGCATTTGTCGAGGTTTTGATCTGCAAATACGTTACAAATTTGGCATGCATTTACAAAGATGAGTTTAGTGACAGTCTGAGTATGTTAACAGCGTTAGCCTAGCATCTCCCACTGTAAAATGGAGCAACAGAGGTTAGAACCCAAACTTGTCTTGGCTAATCAACGAGCATCTGAGGTAATTATTAGACAATTTAAAGTCGATTTTTTTGCCAGACTATTCATCCACACATGCTACACCCAAATATCTTATTCTCGGTGCCGCCATAAAACCAAAATATTTCACAATTAATCTTACAAAATTAATCTCCCCGGACAAATGAGTCTTTTTAAGGTATTTAAGGTGGCAGTAACTTCAGTCCCAGGGATGGCATCCACCAAATCTGGCCCAAGTTCAGCTTTTGGTTCTGGAGTTCGTTCTGTTTGTTTCAGATCAAGTTAATATAAATTGACCTTGGCTGGTTTAATTTTGATCTTGAGTTTGATATTTTGGATTTCTGCTGCTCAATCAATTTGATATTTGATGACTGGACTTTATATGTGACGAGTTGTTGGGGTTCTAAACTAAGTCATACAGGACGGTTCGTTGTAGAGAGACTGTTGGACTCAGATGTCCTCAAAGTGGTGCTGATGGGAACCAGGGGTCACCATGTCCAGGACACAAATATAGCCATTTTGTTTACTACCAAAACCACCAGTGAACCCATATGTGTCCTCTGAGTCCAAACCTCAACATCGCTGAACGTGTTTGGGATTTGCTGAACTATGAGAATACAGTGTCACTCGATCCTACGCTGAAGAAGCTGCATACTGAATGTTGCAGATATAGATGTCCGGGCTGGGTCACGGCGGAGGGTGCTGCGGAGATGTCCGGCCTGTTTTCTGGCTCGGACTGTGTGAACGCTGTCTGGCAGAGGGCACATTTTTCCTACAGACTCCGTGGGCGAGACCTCGGGCTATTTTAGTCTTTCTTCTGCCCCCCCGCATACTGCTTTCCCCCAGAGTTCATGAGCGTGTTTCCCAGAGAAACTGCATGTGTTTGACTTGACTGATTTTCCTTCAACACACATACAGAAGCTATACGTATTCCCATTGATGCCAATTCACATGCGTTCATTCCCAGATACAAGTAGATTCATCCCTTAGGTGTCTCAGCGGTAGTACCTGGCACTATTATTGGCGGCCCAGATGGCACGAGGGTGTGGGTCACTTCTGCCAAAGACATGGCACTGCTGGCCCACGGTTGGTACTTGGAAAACGGCATTTGAAAAAACAGTGACCCACATATTTAAAATGTTTGAGTGGCCTACATGTCTCGATCTGGGCCACCTTCTTGGGGATTAACAGATCTTGGCCATATACTATATGACACTGTACATTGTACATGTAGGCTTGTAAAGAGAAGCACCCGAGTAGTGCAATAGGCCCCATCATCAGGTGATCACGAGTTCAAATGTCACCAAGGTCAAGGAAAGGAAACCACATGCTAGTCTCTGCTCTGGGCAGTTCTGGCAGATGTGGTATAAAGGGGACTTTATATTTGCAGCTCTCGCCAGCCTAATATTTGGGCTATATGACTACAGTGAGCTGTGGCACCCTACTCTAAAGGTCACACTATGCTAGAGGACCCCACCCTAATATTTGGGCCAATTGACTTCACGTACTATATATACTGAATATCCTGCCCAACCGCCCAACAATATCCCATTCCAGCCAAATACTGCCAAAGGTCAAATGGCAACAGCATGCTAGCCAACACCAGCCCAGTATGCTGGCCAACCGACCCTACATCCCATACCTGCCAAATATCCTGGTTAACTGACTCTACTTTGCAGCCTTACCCGTCAAATGTTCTGGCCTTACATTCCATGCAGCCCATCTATTCAGGTCAACTAACTCTACTTCATGTATAATACGTGCTAAATATCCTGACCCACTGACAATCCTTTACATCCAATGCCAGTCTGATGTTGTCCTGAATCTACTGCATATCCCATTCCTGCCAAGTACTGCCCAGGGTCAAATGGCAACAGCATGCTAGCCAACACCAGTCCAGTATGCTGGCCAACCGACCCTACATTCCATACCTGCCAAATATCCTGACCAACTGATTCCACTTTACATCCACTGCCAGTCCGATTTTATCCTGGCCGGCTGAATCTACCATATATCCCATTCCTGCCAAATACTGCCAAAGGTCAAATGGCAACAGCATGCTAGCCAACACCAGTCCAGTATGCTGGCCAACCGACCCTACATACCATACCTGCCAAATATCCTGGTTAACTGACTCTACTTTGCAGCCCTTACCCGTCAAATGTTCTGGCCTTACATTCCATACAGCCCAACAAGGTCAACTAACACTACTTCATGTATAATACCTGCTAAATATCCTGACCCACTGACTATCCTTTACATCCAATGTCAGTCTGATTTTGTCCTGAATCTACTGTATATCCCATTCCTGCCAAGTACTGCCTAGGGTCAAATGGAAACAGCATGTTAGCCAACACCAGCCCAGTATTCGGGCCAACCGACCCTACATTCCATACCAGCCAATATCTGTCTGTCAACCGGCTCTACTTTACATCCTGTACTAGCTAAACACTGTGGTGGCCTGAATCTACTTTATATCCCAGACCTCCTAAACACTGTCAAAGATCCTGAACAACTGAATCTACTTTACATCCCTTACCTGTCAAATGTTTTGGCCAACTGACTACTGAACATCCTATACCTGCTGACTCTACTTCAAATACAACACCCGCCAAATATCCTGATCAACTGAACTGACTTTACATCCTATACCAGCCAATCACTATGGTGGCCTTTATATCCCATACCCTTTCAAATGTTCTGGTCAACTGACTCTACTTTACATTCCATACATCCCAACTATGCAGGTCAACTGACTCTACTTCATGTACCTCAACCTACTTGTTAATATTTGGCCCGACTTCCTACAACGTGCTAGCCCACTAACTAGCTGCTAGCTGCTGAAGGCAGGGTGTTAGCAAATGCTGGCTTGATATTTAGATCAACTGATTATGGTCTTCTAGACCACGCTAGCCAAATATTGAGCCTGATATTTGGGGCCAGTGACTGCAGCATGCTAGCTAACTTCCACCGATTATTGGGCCCAAATCAGTGCAATGAGCTTACCTACACCAACATAATATTCCATATGTAGCGCAGTGTCCAATACTAACTTAATATTTGGGTTCGCTAGCATGCTAGCCCACACCATACTAACACTTACATACATCCCAACTATGCAGATCGACTGACTCGACTTCATGTACAATACCTCAACCTACTTGTTAATATTTGGCCCGACTTCCTACAACGTTCTAGCCAACCAACACTTACTGAAGACAGGGTGCTAGCAAATGCTGGCTTGATATTTAGATCCACTGATTGTGGACTTCTAGACCATGCTACCGGGTACTGTTTCCCATCCTGGCCGAATTCAAGGCCAAAATTAGCTTATCCGCTCTGGCCAACTCGCTACACTTCACCATCCAACAGTAATACATCCAGGTCACCAGACAGTCCTCCATAGAGTTGAACCTTTTGTCAAAATAGAAGTATCTGCCAGCTTCTGAATTGCTCTGAACATTGGACTTGGCCGAGACTTGGACTTGGCAAGACTTCTGTCTGCTACCGTCAATGGCAAGGAGTCACTGATGTGTTAGAAGTTCTCACTTCTCAGTTGCGGTGTGAATATATTCGGCCTTGCTTGCACCTTGGTGGAAACACCTGTATTTGATGAAGGCGCTCCAGGACATTGGCTCCTTTGGAGTTTCTGGAGTTTCTCTCAGGTTTCTCAGCTCTTGCTTCCCTCGAATGTGATGCTCCATTATGTGCAGAGTGCTATATTCCAGTCCTCGTTCTGTACGACCCCCTGCTTTCCATTCCATCCAGATATATAGAGTGTGAAAGGAGTGAAGGGAAGAGAAACAGCCCGCTTACACTCTCCAGATCCCTAAAAGCAATAGATTCCTCCCAACCCCCTCGCTATGGTGACATCTCTTAGACAGTGGGTAACATGAGCCTGACATGGCTTGCATGTTCTGGATGCTTTCTCTAGTGGCCTGTTGTTCGCTCGTGTTTGTAGCGAAGCCAGAAAGTCTTCCATTTTTGAGAGGGGTTCTAAAGAGCCATGAGATGCCAGAGCCGAAGTTCTGCAGATAGCATCAGGCATTTGATGCAGCAAAGTGAGCTCCTTGTGTAAACATCAGCTAAGATGAAATACAGTCCAAAGTGGTGGAGATGTGAGTAGGAATGTTCATACTGTGTTCAGGTTTTAGTCTGTCCATTTACAGTAAGCAGAGCAGTCAGGTAGTTACTTTGAAAAAAAAATTTAGGTGGTAGTAACTTCAGGCTCCTGCAGATGGCGCTGCACCAGGATGATAAGGCTGTAAATCCCCAAGGGGTGAGTGACAGGGCCTATAGATTGGGAAGAGGTGCTACAGTGCAGGGAGTGTCTCGTTCCATGTGTGGAAAACGCTCCAGAGCAGATGTTAATGATTGGCGAAAAGGAGTGACTGAGCATGTGGGCGTGGCCAAAGACCATAGTGTGAAGGAAGTAGCTGAATCTGCAGGTATACGGAAGCATACGCTCATACGGGTCTACCAGCAGTGGGAAAATCCCAGTCTACATGGAATTCTCCTCGGAATGGTGCCAGGGACAGCATCCACCAAATCCGGATGGTTTGTGATCTCGACTTTACAATCCTTTGGTGCAAGAGTGTCTGAACACTGATGTGGCCTACATCCAGAAACTCCAGAGTCCAGTCCAATCACAGCTGGTGTTGCAGTAGGGGTGCAGATGGAGTGACACCAGGCCTTCTGGACATGTCTTAACAAACCGTCCATCTTGGTGCTGACCACGGTGCCTCCACACACGGATTCGTTGGGCGTCTCCACCAAGACTAAAGCGGGACTCGTCACTGAAGATGACCGGCTGCCATTCTGAGTCACTATATGACAGTCTGGTACGACACCACTGCAGTCTTTGGTGACAGTGACGTGGTGTTAAGGACACAGGATGACTCATAGCAGAGATCACTACTCGCTGAATGTCCGCAGTCGTGGCTGTTGGGTCAGTCAGGTACAGTGCTAAGGCCTGCCCCTGCTTACGTCACATGTACGGACGAGCGTGACAATTGAATCATTGCCATGTCTCACCATGTCAAACCTTCCCACCAAGTTTCATTCCAATCGGTTGATTCCTTTTGGGTGCAGCTATTGCTTTGTTCATACCACGTGAGCCGTACGTCTGAATCGCGCCTGAGCAAACTGAGCAAAAGGCTTAATTCCTCGGTCCCTCCGGCGCTGAAACCCAAACCTGACAGCATAAATCCAGATGGACTGAAATAACAGCGAAGGCGCTTCACTCACGCTTAGCTGTAGCCAAGAACACGGTGCCAATCCGGGTCGTTGTAGCAGAGCTGGACCTCCCCTGGAAAACGAATGTAAAAGAACCCTCCGAGCTGCGCCAGGCTCCGAGAAGGGATCTCTCTGCTGAGAGAGAGAGAGAGGAACTCGCTGTCAGACCAGGAGAGCATGAGAGAACCTGCTGACAGAGGTCCAGAGATTAATAGCGTCTCAATGGATGGACATTATATCGGGAAACAAGCAGGCCTGCTCTGGCTCTAGTTACTCTGCCGCATGGGCCTAGAGCTTGCGCTGCAAGTTTCGCTTCTTCGTACAGGTGTTTTTTCATTACGTCCGCGGATCCATCCCCATCCCCATCCGCAGATACACACAGATGTGCGGGGTCGAAAACGTCACCCACGTCCGCAGCTACTGTATTTGACAGGTTCGTGTAGACAGCTTGTCTGCACTTCATTAGTCCTCCGGGGTCTTTCATGTCAGAAAACACACCTATAGCTTTTTCACCGAGACGTCCTCGCTCACGTATACAGCTTCAGCAGACCTGTCAGCAGCCTAGCATCATGACCCCAATCTACGTCTATGAAAAATGACCTTCAGGAGAAAGCAGAGGCATATTTACGGTGGGCGTTAATGCTTCTACACCAGGGGTCCCCAACGACTCACATCCGGCCTATGAGGTAGCGGCCCCTCACGTTACAATTCATTTTTAAATTTGAGCCATAAATCATTTTTTAAAATTATTATTACTTTTATTATTATTATAGTATACAGCTGTGTACATCTGGAACTCATACATTTGGAACCTCACTGGGTTTTTTCGCTGGTTAGGCCTCCAGCGGTCCTCAGTCGCTGCTTGCACTTGGGCTGTTTTCCATCAGTCTTGCCCTCAGTAAGTGAATCGTATGCTGGATTGGACTGAGGTTTGGTGATTGACTTTGCAGGGCATTCGCCGCGTTGTGTCGTTGTACATCGGCACTGTAAAGCACACTCCAATGGCGCTTTGAAGCTTTTGACGGTAGCCAAGTAGATGATATAATAAGGCCCATAGACCCTTCAGAATGCCTCCTACTGCTTTTGTCAGTGGCTACTTCATCAGTAGATACAAGGGAACCAATTCCAATGGGATCAGTACATGCCCATGCCATGGCACTACCACCACCATGCTTCACAGATGAGCTTGGTGTGCTTTAGATCATGAGCAGCCCTTCAGCCCTTCCTGCTCTTCTCCGTACTCTACCTATCATTCTGGGAGAAGTTGATCTTTGCCGCATTTTCTGTTATTCAATGTTTTTGGACTGCTCTAATTTGGCAATCTTGTCAACCACTTGTTGGGTTTCTTCTTTAATGGGTCGAGAATTCTTGTCGTTCACCACAGCTGTTGTTGGTGTTTCCAAGTTCTTTCTCTTTCCTGAATGTTCCAAATATTTTTAAAAATTTGAATTTAGTATCTGTTTTAAATAGCAAAAATGTATTTCCAAGCATAGAACCTACAGACGTTCCCATTATTGCCGGTATAATAAACCAGTTAAGCTGGTTGACCAGTTGGCCAACTGATCTAACAGTGCGACCAGCATGACCAAGTTTCAGCTAAGTAGACTTTAAGGGGACCACTATCCCACCATAAGGTAACCTATTTCAGCTAGTCCAAGGCCTCTACCATCTTAAAGCAGCAAAACTCTAGCTACTGACCAGCAAAACAGATCTGAAACTAGCTACTACCAAAAGCTAGCCGGATTTTAAACCAACTGGCCAGCATAGGGTCTGTTTGCACCTAGTCCAATTGGTCCATGGCCTTGCGCATCTTAGACCAGAAATATTACAATCAAATACCATCTTAAAAGGCTGATCTTAGCTTGACTTAGTTAAACCAGTTGGCTAGCATGGGATATTTTTCACTTAGTCCACTGTAATGCCCAGTGGCTCAACTACCTCGACTCCATCAGCAAGAACATAACGAATAACCCTCGAAGACCAGCCTGAGCCAGCTAAAACTAGCTACCACAAAAACTAGTCTTAGCTGGACTTTAAAACCATTTGGCGACCATGGTGTACGATTAGACCGAGTCCCTGACCTTGTCCATCTTAGATAAAGATTACAATTAAAGACCAGCTTGAAAAAAAGAGATTTTATCTTGATTTTGTTGATGAGGTATGTTTTCATCTAGTCCTCCAGGATTCCCTGGCAACTACCTTGATGCTTACACCAGCAGGGACAAACCCAATGACCATCAAGACCAGCCTTGAAACTAGCTACAACAACAAGACTGGTCTTAGTTGGACTTTTCAACCATTTGGCTAGCATGGCGTATGTTTTCGCCTAGTCCTCCAGGATGCCCAGCTGGTCAAGTACGTTGATGCTTACATCTGCAAGAACATAACTAATGACCATCAAAGACCAGCCTACGCCACCTGAAACTAGTTACTACAACCAGCTCGTCTTAGTTGGACTTTTCAACCATTTGGCTACCAAAGGGTACGTTTTCACGTAGCCCAGGTGGTCCATGGGCTTGATCATCTTAGATCAGACAGAATACAATAAAATACAGTACTGATCTTAGCTTGATTTTTTGATGGGCTATGTTTTCAGCTAGTCCACCAGTACACCCAGCTAATCAACTACCTTGTCTCTTACAGCAACAAGAAGATACATATGGTTTTAGTTGGACATTTTAACCAGGTGGCTAGCATGGGGAATGTTTCACCAAGTCCACCTGTCCAGCTGGTCAACCATCTTATATCAACCAGCAGAAGCTTATTTTAAATTACAGTTAAAAAACGAACCTAATAAAACCTGTTTTTATTACCACTAATATCCAAACACTACTAACATTTAAATACCACTAACATCCAAACACTACTAACATTTAAATACCACTAACATCCAAACACTACTAACATTTAAAAACCACTAACATCCAAGCACTACTAACATTTAAATACCACTAATATCCAAACACTACTAACATTTAAATACCAAAAGCACGTACACACTACTAACACAACTAGCTTGTTTTAATATCAAGAGCAATTTAAACACCAGTAACACTTTAATACCAGTAACACAAACACCAGTAACACTCAAAGAACACTAACACTTAAGCACCACTAGCACTCACATCACCACTAACACAGAAATACCACTAACATCCGAACACTACTAATATTTAAATACCAAAAGCACTTACACACCATTAACACCACTAGCTTTTTATAATATCAAGAGCATTTAAACACCACTAACACTTCAATACCAGTAACACAAACACCAGTAACACTCAAAGACCACTAACACTTATATATCACCAATGCTTACATCAGCACTAACACTTAAATACACCTTATACTTACATCACCTATGATACTTCAATACCGCTAGAACTTACATCACTACATTGAATACCACTAACACTTACCTCACCTCTAACACTTAAACACTACTAACATTGAAAAATACCACAAGTACTTAAACACCACTTACACTTACACCACTGGCACTTAAATATCAAGAGCACTTAAACACCACTAACACTTGAATACCAGTAACACAAACACCAGTAACACTAAAAGACCTCTAAAACTTAAGCACCGCTAGCACTTGCATCACCACTAACACCACTAGCTTTAATATCAAGAGCATTTAAACACCACTAACACTTCAATACCAGTAACACAAACACCAGTGACACTCGAAGACCACTAACACTTATATATCACCAATGCTTACATCAGCACTAACACTTAAATACACCTTATACTTACATCACCTATGATACTTCAATACCGCTAGAACTTACATCACTACATTGAATACCACTAACACTTACCTCACCTCTAACACTTAAACACTACTAACATTTAAATACCACAAGTACTTAAACACCACTTACACTTACACCACTGGCACTTAAATATCAAGAGCACTTAAACACCACTAACACTTGAATACCAGTAACACAAACACCAGTAACACTAAAAGACCTCTAAAACTTAAGCACCGCTAGCACTTGCATCACCACTAACACTGAACTACACACCACTAACACCACTAGCTTTAATATCAAGAGCATTTAAACACCACTAACACTTTAATACCAGTAACACAAACACCAGTAACACTTAAAGACCACTAACACTTACTTTACCTCTAACACTTAAACACTACTAACATTTAAATACCACAAGTACTTAAACACCACTAACACTTAAAGACCACTAACACTTACTTTACCTCTAACACTTAAACACTACTAACATTTAAATACCACATGTCCTTAAACACCCCTAACACTTACACCACTGGCACTTAAATATCAAGAGCACTTAAACACCACTAACACTTAAATACCACTAACACTTAAATACAACTAACACTTAACGTAAACAATATCTCTACAACTCGTTGCAATTCGTATCTCTTTAATGATCTGTGATGTTCCAAATAGATGTTCCAGTAGAAGTCTAGTTCAGAGGAAAAGTGAAAGGAGGTGAGTTACCAGGCATTAGCCTAGAAGTGAGACAATGCTAGGTGATCCCTCTAAGAACGTCAGTTAGTGCCGCTACACACGCACACATACACCCGAGCTACTTTATGTGGTAGGTGACAGATCTGGATGAGCGCCCAGTAGGTGCATTAACAGCTACTTAGGATCATGTGAAGGCTGCTCTTGCTCATTTTGGTTTCCTCCAGTCCCCATTGTGGTCAACACTAAGACTCGCTAGCAGTTAGCGGTATCCTCCTAGCTGGAGTTTTCCCATCTGAAACTTGGAGTTTCTTGGAGTGGGGAGCTTTCTGTAGGATAGGCTCTGATTTCACAATACATGGAATGATTTTTATCGGGGTGCAGTTGGCTAGGTTCAGGATAGGAAACCGCTTCGCTAGCTTGCTAACAGTTGGCAGATGTTCTTCTGAGGTCTCAATATAATATTACTGTTCCTGAGTCTCTGGCTCGGCTTCCAGGACCTCTGTTTTGAGATCGGATCAAGCTTGTTTGCATTTCATGTCAGCCTTTTAGACCACTTGCGAGTCCCTAATGCACCAATAAGTGGAATATTCAGGCGTATGTAAGAGTAGCCTTGGTCATCTGGATTTGCAGTCGCTTGAACTGACCAAGAACTGACACATACACTGAACCGATTCTCCATCCACCTCAGGAAAAATACACATGTTTGACTTTATAAGCCACTTTATCGGCTTTATAGGTTTTCTTTTTAAGGATGCATATTTTGCAGGTGTCAGCAAAACCGCTAAGCTAAAACCGCAACGTTCACCACCCAAAGGAACCCAGTGTGACCTCTGATGGAGGGCTAGAAGAAAGTCAGCAAGCACAGCCATCTTCGTCTTGCCATCCAAAGGTTATTCATTAAGGGGGACTTTTATGACTAAAGGGAAACCGCACCACTCCAGAGGTTCCAGAGGTGATCTAAGGCGAACCAGGAGTCTAAAGACTTTGATGCCGGTGTTCTGTTTGACCCTTGCCTCAGTTTTGCTTCCCATATTACATCTCCGACAAAGTCTGCAATTTTTTATCTTCACAATATTGCTAGGCTCCGCCCACTGCTTACTTCAAAAGATGCAGAGACTCTGGTTCATGCATTTATTACATCTAGGTTAGATTACTGCAATGCTCTGTTCCATGGTCTACCCTCCAAAACCCTCTACAGTATATTCAAAACTCCGCAGCCAGTCTTAGCCCGCACACAGAAGTCCGCACACATCACCCCCATCCTTCTTCAGCTACACTGGCTACTCGCTATAAGATCCTCCTCCTGACCTTTAAAGCCCTACACGGACTAGCACCCACCTATCTGTCAGCCCTCCTACATCCTTACGTCCCATCACGTAAGCTAAGGTCCTCTGACTCTGGTCTCCCAGCTGTACCCAGGTCCAGGCTTTCCTCTATGGGTGGCAGGTCGTTTAGTGTTGCTGCCCCCACACTCTGGAACTCCCTACCTTCATCTATACGCACCTCACCCTCTCTTCCCGTCTTCAAAACTCACTTAACAACTTATCTTTTCTCTAAACATTTTCATTCTTCATGGTTAAATTATTTTTTTTTGTTTATTATTGTGTTTGTAATGCGTCCTTGGGTTTGTGAAAGGCGCTATAGAACTGTAACCCATCATTATTATTATTATTATTATTATCATTATTAAAATTGATCCTACTAAAGGTTACCGTGTGGCGGGCTTATGAATACGTTGCTTGGAGACGTTGTTTTACAATTGCTTTTCCAGGTAGGAATTCATGACGTTGTAAGACAAAGTAGTCCCTTCTGTAAATTCACCTCTAATATTCAGAGGTTGGTATAGTTGACTGGGTAACACCTCCGCCTCCCACTCTGTAGACTGGGATTCGATCCCCTACCTGGGCAAACACCCTATACTATACCAGTAGGAGTCCTTGGGCAAGACTCCCAACAATCCCTTCACCTCCAATGGTAGATATGGTGTCAGATCACTAGGGGGCGCAAAAACACATGGTGAAAAACATACGCCTGCGAGCTTTAATATTTTGCGTGTGTACACGCCTCACTCATAAGCGCGATGTGAAACCTGCGAGCACGAAAAGAGGATTTGCATGCGCATATCTCGAATTATTTTTTCCTTGTTGACCTGTTAGTTTTCCTCACACACGAGATTTTTCAGCGCTGGAGTCTTGACGGGTGGTGTTGATAGTCTGGGAGCGGGCTCATGGACCGGTTCTGTCAGCAAATGCTATTGGCTGATGGCATTTGGTATAATGAATGACCACCACTACATAGCACCTTCTCCAGAACAACAAAGATGGCGGACGAAGAGGAACCAAACGCTGGTTAATCTACTTTACTGATTTGATTGTCAAGCTCAACACTGTCTTACTGTCCTGAGTGGAATCTGTACAAAGGGTAATGTTAGCTTAGCTAATAGATAGATAGATAGATAGATAGATAGATAGATAGATAGATAGATAGATAGATAGATAGATAGATAGATAGATACTTTATTGATCCCGAAGGAAATTTAGCAGCCAGTAGCGGTTTCACAAAAAGAACAGCACAGATACACATAATAATACAAAAAATAGAAATAAAAACAGTGTTGTGCAGTATGAGAAACCTAAATGGGACGGTCAGTAATGGCAGCAGTATTATTAACTATCAAGCTAAAAGCTATAGGACTATACATACTGCAGATCACTATCAGTGGATATGTAAATATAAATATATAAATATATCTCACTTCTTAAGGAGGCAAGAAATATATACAAGAGTACAAATATAACTGCAGGCTGTAGAAAAGACGGTGCAAAAGTAATAAATAAATATAAATATACAAGGGACGCGGTTATCAGCAGATAAATAACCGAATGAATTAAAATCAGAAACATGATATTTAAGTGGAGTTGAGTGTCCAGGAGTGCAGATGTACAGTATATGTACAGTATATAGAGTAAGTGTCAGCGTGTCCAGGAGGTAAAGATAAAGATGTACAGTGAATAGTGCATAAATGAGTCTCTGATTAAAATAAGAGAGTTTAGTGCTCAGCAGTCCTCGTCCCTCTTCCGGCCCCGCTGGGAGGAGTTGAAGAGCCTGATGGCTCTCGGGACAAAGGATCTCCTGAGTCTGTCCGTGGAGCAGCTCTGTGACAGCAGCCTGCCACTGAACTTGCTCCTTCTGTCCATTATGATGGTGTGCACTGTGGTGGTGTGCGCCATCATCATCCAATAATAGACAGCATAATTTGTGCAGTGTCATTCTCCTCTCCGCGTACCACCTTTGCACCATGCTGACCCGCTTGTCCACGGCAACGCATCTCGTCTCTCTTCTTGATGCTTCCTCCGACCCAGCACCGAGCACACCACAGCATAGAGAAGAGACAGCTGGACCACCACAGTCTGATAGAACATCTGCAGGGTGGCTTCCTACAGATGTTAAAGGACCCCAGCCTCCTCAGGAAGTAGAGTCGGCTCTGGCCCCCTTCCTGTACAGGATATCAGGTGTTGGCTGACCCAGTCCAGCCTCTCATGTCCAGGTGCAGTCCGAGATACCTGTAGGGTCCTAATCATCTCTGTACTACTTCACCCCCTAGATAAATGACCGGCTGTGTGAGAGTGGGCCTCGCCCTTGCGAAAGTCCACCACCATCTCTTTAGTCTTTGGAATGTTCAGTAGGCAGGTTGTTCCTATGATGGCACCCATACCACAAAGTCCTCCACCACCGGGGGGGGGGGTGGGGGGGGGGGAGGTTTCTGTACTCTGCCTCCTGCCCTCCCCTCACACAGGCCACAATAGCAGTATCGTCCGAGAAAGCTTCTGCATGTGGCACGTTTTCTCAGAGTTGTGCCTGAAGTCTGAGGTGTACAGTGTGAAGAGGATACAAAGGGGAGTAGGTGGAATCAGTACAGTCCCCCTGTGGTGCTCCCTGTGGCCTGCTGACCACTAGTCTCTGACGTAACAGTCCTTCAGGGGGTCTGACATACTGGAGGTCTGGCCAGTGAGGTAGTCGGTTAATCCAGGAGACCAGGTGGGGATCGAACTTGGCATCCTTGCCTAGCTTGTCTTTCATATTCAGTCGGAGGGGGCTGAATGGTGTTGAAGGCACTGGAGAAATCAAAGAACATGACTCTCATAGTGCTGCCCCCCTTGTCCAGATGAGAGTGGGCCCGATGGAGAAGGTACAGCATGGCGTCCTCTACTCCCACTTTCTCCCTGTAGGCGAACTGCAGGGGGTCCATTGCGTGTTGGACCTGGCTAACGTTAAGTAGAGTTAGCGACGGAATATTGGCAACCTGAACCGTGTTACAAGACTTTTTTTCCCGAAATGAGAATGAAAAAAAAGTTATGGACTGGGATGTGTGTTATTTCTATAATAAATTTGTTATTTGGAACAAAGTATAATTGACCGATTTGTCGGAAGCTATGAAGCTATGCTACGTAGCAGTTTGGCTGGGGTAAGCTAGCCTAGTTAGTGGTAACGTTAAGTACTTAACTCCAACGCCAGCTAGCGAGGAAAGCTCAGACAGACAGAAGATTATATCCATCTGGAAGTCTTGATGTAAGGCCTGCTTCAGCATACCGATGATGCACCTCGCTTAATTCTGTAACTGCGTCTGTTTTCAGTTGATGGGAAACGGGTAAGTGGACAACAGGAATGAATGCGTGCTCATAGAAAGTGTTAAGCTTGACTAAATGAGATAAACCAGCGTTTGGTTTTAATTTGTCTCAGCTGACTGTGTTCCTCTTCATCCGCCATCTTTGTTGTTCTGGAGAAGGTGTTTCATAGTGGGCACTCAGTCATGATGGCAGTTGCCATCAGCCAGTAGCATTAGAACTGGCAAAACCAAACTAGTGAAGGCTTCTCTCGAGCGCAGATAGCAGACAAAGGTCACGACCTTTGTCCGTGAGGAAAACTAACAGGTCTAGAAGGAAAAATACATTCAGAAAAAAAACACAGACAGCGTTAGTGCGATATTAGGAAACATGAACGTGCAAATCTTCTTCTTTGCGCTCACGAGTGTGACGTTTACACACGTGAAAGATTAAAACTTGCAGATGTAGGTTTTTAACCTTGTGTTTTTGCGCCCCCTAGTGTTGAGAGACCTGATGCTGTACGTAGGTTGCTCTAGATAAGAGCATCTGCCAAATACCATCAATGAGAAGCCATGAACGTTCAACTCTGCGGCCCCTCTCCACATTAACATTACAGCTGATTCATCAATGCAGGCTTTAAATCTATCACCGGTGCACACCCACAGGCCAACAGGGGAAAATACAATACTCCCTCCTCACTACCGCCTGCAGCTGAAGGTGCCGGAGTGTAACTGTCACACAGCCTACAGTGGAACAGGAACACTGGAGGTTAGAAGTTGGATTCAGTGTTGTGCTGCACACATTTCATCTGTGTGTGTGTACTATTGATAGATTCAAACGAATCACCACTAACACTTAATGCCACTAACACTTTAATATCACCAGCACTTCAGTATTATTAGCACTTAAATACCACTAACACTTCAATACACCTTATACTTAAATCACCTCTGATACTTAAAAACCACTAGCACTTACATCACCACTAACACTTAATACCGCTAACATCCAAAGACTGCTAGCATTTTAATACCAAAAGCACTCACACACCACTAACACTTACACCGCTAGCTTTAATATCAAGAGCATTTAAACACCACTAACACTATAAATACCAGTAACACAAACACCAGTAACACTCAAAGACCACTAACACTTAAACAGCACTAGCACTTACATCACCACTAACACTGAAATACCACTAACATCCGAACACTACTTACATTTAAATACCAAGAGCACTCATACACCACTAACACTTAGACCACTAGCTTTAATATCAAGAGCATTTAAACACCACTAACACTATAAATACCACTAACGCAAACACCAGTAACACTCAAAGACTACTAACACTTAAGCACCACTAGCACTTACATCACCACTAACACTTAATACTGCTAACATCCAAAGACTACTTACATTTAAATACCAAAAGCACTTACACACCACTAGCTTTTTTAATATCAAGAGCATTTAAACACCACTAACACTTAAATACCAGTAACATTCAAAGACCACTAACACTTATATATCACCAATACTTACATCACCACTAATACTTAAATACGCCTTATACTTACATCACCTCTGATACTTAAATACCACTAGCACTTACATTACCACTAACACTTAAATACCACTAGCATCCAAACACCACTAATACTTACTTCACCTCTAACACGTAAACACTACTAACATTTAAATACCACAAGTACTTAAACACCACTAATATATAAAGACCTCTAACACTAACACTTACACCAGTACTGACACATAAAATCAAATAGGTTCTTTTGTTTTCTGTCACTTTCTGGCGTTTCTGCCTCATTAACACGTTTGGGTGTTCAGTAAAAGCTCATGTGGCTTCTCGGTTAGATCAGTCTGAGTAAACGCTTTGAGGGTTTGTGATGACGCTCCCCATGTGGAAAATCACTTCCTGCCATCCATCTACGGTTCATGCCCCAGCAACGCAGTGGTGTGACGTCACTTGCATGCAGTCTATAGTCTTACTAGCCCTTCACCTGTCAGCTTTAGCTAGCGAGGAAACGTGTGTCGGTGGTTATCCGTCTTATTACTCACAGTGGTCTCCCGTCTCTGTGTCTCACATACACAGAAATGATCTCTCTCTGACCCTGCGCTCCACTTGGGAGTTCATTCTGAAGACAGGATGTGTTTACACTGGAGGAAGCACAGACTGCTCATGCCATCACTAATGACATGTTACCATGAAATGATCTGGGTGTTCGCGTGGGCTGTCAAGCTGTCCAGCATCAACCGGCCGCACTCAGCACAACAGAGATAGAGACAAGACACACCAGAGCCTATTTCAGAGAGAGAATCTGGGAAGAAGTGAAAGGGGACGGGGGCTGCTGACCATTGACACCGAACAGAGACATTACACAGACATAGAGAGGAGAGATGAGCAGAGAGAAAGAAGTGGCACATGAGAAGAGAACGATGAGAGAGTAGTGTCGATCGGAGTATCCTGAGAGTTGTTCGGGTAATCATGAAGGCTCGCCACGGCAGGCGTGAATGTGCACTCGTGGTGCTGAGCACTGCGGAGAGTTAAACACAGGACTGATAAACTTGACATGCAAGGTGATAATGCCTGCAGGATACTGCCTTCTGCACCCATCTGCTGAGTGTTTGGACTCGAGGAAACCAGGGCTGCTTTTAAGAGTTCTGAAAAATTCTACAGCGGTGGTCATCTTCACAGACTTTCAGAAGAAACTGTAGTACAGTGTGAATACTACACTGCCACTAACACATAATACCACTAACACCTAAATACCACTAACATCTAAACACTGCTACCACTTAAACACTGCCAACACTTAAATATTATAAATACCTAAACACCACTACCACCTAAATTCCACTAATACCTAAATGCCGCTAACACCTAAACACCACTAACACATCAATACCACTAACATCTAAACACTGCTAACACTTAAACACTGCCAACACTTAAATACCACTAACACCTAAATACCACTAACACATCAATACCACTAACATGTCAAAACCACTAACACCTAAACACCACTAACACTTAAAACACCTCGTTGCTCAACACCTTTCACGAATACACCACCTAACCAACCCATTACAGAACACTCGCTAACACTCTAAAACATCGTACCACCAACTTAAATTAACACTAACACCGTAACAACGCTACTAATATCTAACACTTAAATACCACTAAAAGCCTAAAAAACCGCTGGTCTAACGTACGAAAATGACCACTAACAGGGAAATACCACGAAAAGCAAAAAACCCGTCACGGCAGCACTTAAATACCACTAACATTTAAACATCACTAATACTAAAATACCACTAACACTAAACACTGCTAACACGGTGAGAAGGACCAAGATACCATTATGTTCTAAAACCATTGCTAAACACTCAATACCACAAAGCATGCTAAACACTGCTCCGACACACCTATAAATACCACTAACACTTAAACACTGCTAACACTTAAATACCACTAACACCTAAACGCTGCTAACACTTAAATACCACTAACACCTAAACACTGCTAACACTTAAATACCACTAATACTTAAGACCACTAACACCTAAACACCCCTAACACTTAAAAATCACTACCACTTAAAAGCAATAACACTTAAATAACACTAACACTTAAACACCACTGGCACTTAAATACCACTAACAGCTAAATACCACTAGCACTCAAACAGCAAAAACACAAATAACACTAACATTTAAGCAACACTAACACATAAATACCACTAGCACTCACACACCACTAGCACTTACATCACCACTAACACTTGAATACCACTAACACTTAAATACCACTAGCACTTAAGTATTACTACCAATTAAATACCTCTAACACTGGAGTACCACTAACATTTACATCACCTCTAACACTTGAATACTAATTTGATTTTGCTAAATTAACTTACTAGCAACTTAAACTGCATCCACTAAACAATTGAGAAACACTAACTACACCTTTTAAACCCCAGTAACACTTACACACCACTAACACATCACCTCTGATACTGTGCAGATATAATAAACATTTAAGTGTCTTAATTTTTAAATTAATGAATTTGGAAAAACCTGATTAGAAATAAGATAAATTAATAAACAGGTGTGATAAACGAATGAGGGCATCTCCGGAGTCCCGGCTGTTTCCTGCAGGCGTGTTAATTTGATGAGGAAATATTAGATTTGCCCGCGTACAATAAACCAATGGCTTTTCTCTGTTTGTTTTCGTGGCATTTCCTCCTTTAGCAGGCCTGTACTGGGTGGTCTTAGCGTGGCCCGCGCTCCAGTGCACAGATGTACTAACGTGAAAGCGAGTCTAGCTGCTCCGCTGCGCCTCACAGCCACAAATAAACACCCACAAAGCCAGACGTGGCTGCTCTCATTCAGAATGAGCTCAGTTTTCATTCTACCAATCCGCACGACTGTTTTTCCCCACGCTTGAATATGTGTTGTGTAACCGACATTCAGAGCACATGACAGACATGACCATTTCCTGGTCAAATGATATTCACACCTATTTTTTTAAAGACTGTTGGTACATGTATATGGTCCATAATGCATATCTGTATTCCCTTTTAATAACTTATATATTTAATAAATTATATATATATATATATATAGCTGCACCCAGAAGAAATCAACCGTCAGGTGTGAAACTTGGTGGGGAGGTTTGACATGGCGAGACATGCGAATGATTGCTGCACACTGTAAGCAAGGACGGGCCTTATCTCTGTACCTGACTGTCCCAACAGCCACGACTGCGGACATCCAGCGTCCAGCGAGCGGTGGTGTCCTTCACGAGTCATCCCGTAAGTGCAACACCATTGGCAGACGGCTGCACCACACGACAGGACTACATGCACACAGACCATTACCAACGAACTGTCCTTTAACAAACACGTCACCGTCACCAAGACTGCAGTGGTGTCGTACCATACTGGCATGGATGGACTCGAATGGCAGCGGGTTCATCTTCAGTGACGAGTCCCGCTTTAGTCTTGGTGGGACATGCCAACAATCCTATGTGTGGAAGGCACCGTGGTCGCACCGCATATGAGCGGTTTGTTGTCCACATGTTCCAGAGGCTGGTGTCCAGTTCTCCCCTCCACCCCTACCGCACCATCTGCAGGAACTGTGTGAGGATGTTCAAGCTGCATGGACAGCACACCATTAGGAACCTATACAGCTCCTCTACAGGTTTTTATTATTCAGGGAGAAACAAATCCAAACCTACATGACCCTGTGTGAAAAAGTGTTTGCCCCACAGTTAAAACATAAATGTGGTTTATCACTGGTTCAGTTTCTCTAGCCACACCCAGACCTGATTACTGCCACACCTGTTCTCAATCAAGACATCACTTAAATAGGACCTGCCTGACAAAGCGAAGTAGACCAACAGATACTCAAAAGCTGGACATCATGCCAAGATCCAAAGAAACTCAGGAACAGATGAGAAAAAAAAGTAATTGAGGTCTGTCAGTCTGGAAAAGGTTATAAAGCCATTCCTAAAGTTTTGGGACTCCAGCGAACCACAGTGAGAGCCATTATCCACAAATGGCGAAAACATGGAACAGTGGTGAACCTTCCCAGGAGTGGCTGGCCAACCAAAATTACCCCAAGAGTACAGCAACGACTCATCCAAGAGGTCGCAAAAGACCCCACAACAACATCCAAAGAACTGCAGGCCTCACTTGCCTCAGTTAAGGCCAGCATTCATGACTCTACCATAAAAAAGAGACTGGGCAAAAATGGCCGCATGGCAGACTGCCAAGACGAAAACCACTGCTGAGCAAAAAGAACATTAAGGCTTGTTTCAATTTTGCCAGAAAATGTCTTGATGATCCCCAAGACTTTTGGGAAAATACTCTGTGGACTGACGAGACAAAAGTTGAACTTTTTGGAAGGTGTGTGTCCCATTACATCTGGCGTAAAAGTAACACAGCGTTTCAGAAAAAGAACACCACACCTACAGTAAAATATGGTGGTGGTAGTGTGATGGTCTGGGGCTGTTTTGCTGCTTCAGAACCTGGAAGACTTGCTATGGTAAATGGAACCATGAATTCCGCTGTCTACTAAAAGACCCTGAAGGAGAAGAAAACCTCAAGCTGAAACGAACTTGAGTTCTGCAGCAGGACAATGATCCAAAACACCCCAGCAAGTCCACCTCTGAATGGCTGAAGGAAAACAAAGTGAAGACTTTGGAGTGGCCTAGCCAAAGTCCTGATCTGAATCCTATTGAGATGCTGTGGCATGACCTTAAAATGGCGGTTCATGTTTGAAAACCCTCTAATGTGGCTAAATTACAAAATTACAACAACTCTGCAAAGATGAGCCCAAAATTCCTCCACAGCGCCGGGAAAGACTCATTGCAAGGTACCGCAAACGCTTGGTTGCAGATGTGATTGCAGTTATTAGGTTTAGGGGGCAAACACTTTTTCACACCATGTAGGTTTGGATGTTTTCTCTCGCTTAATAATAAAAACCTCCATTTGAAAACTGCATTTTGTGTTTACTTTTAAATTTGTTTGATGATCTGGAACATTTGAGACAAACATGCAATAAAATAAGAAATCATGAAGGGGGCCAACACTTTTTCACACCACTGTGTATTTATATATATGAGATGCTGAAGAATGCCAGCACTACTACATAAAGTTGAAAAGGGGAAATTCAAATTTCCATGCTTGATTCCCAGCTGACTCGCCCCTAGCGAAGTGATTAGTGGCCATTGTTGGCCCGGTCCTGTAAACGTTCCCTCAACGTTCTGTAAACCTCCTTTAGTTTAAAATGTCTGGTGAGCGGGCTGACCTGGTTCCTGACCCGTTTCCCCCACACTGTTCATGGGTCACTAGCCATGCTTTGTCTCCTGCTCAATAGAAATAGCAGGCTGGCCCGCTTTTATCTGTCCTGGGGTCAGAGAGGACTCTGGGTTCAGTCCAACTCGAGCTGTCAGATTCAGAAACTACACAGAGCGCTGGCATATACAATCGACTCCTTCATCCATTAGTCTATCATACAGCCATCAGCACTGGAGAGCTGCAGGAACAGAGGATGCTCCTGTCGGCATCGCCCATAGAACTTCATTGCGCTGTTCCGTGCACCCAACACTCCTGATCCATTTCGGCAGCACTGCTGAGAATGATCCACCACCCAAATAATACCCACCTGGAAACAGCATTGTGTTGCTATTGAAGCATCAACACTGACGAGTGTTGACGAGGAGAAGGCCAGAAATGGCGGCCTGAGCCCAGCCTGGCAGCACTACCAGAACCAGCCCACCACTCAAAACCGCAAGTACACAAACCAGACTGGTACTGTAACTTCCCTGTTGAGCCGGAACAAAAGG
>JAMWET010000021.1:365000-524494 GCA_024036415.1 Prochilodus magdalenae | reverse complement strand
AAAAGACACACACACACAAAAACACACACACACATTTCCTGTGTAGTGAGAGGTAAATGTTCTCAGAATTGAATAAGTGTTAATTCAGTGAAATTGAGTGCAACTGAAAGGCTCTCAGAAACCAGTTCAGCCTTAGTGTTATATTATTATATTAGGACTACAGTCCTTTAGTCAGTACTGTGAAGAGGAATACATTTTTGCCTAATCCAGTGGTTAAGAAAGTCATTCATAGTCAACAAATATACAACATCCCAACAAATGAATTATGCCAGGCTCTAAGATTCCCCTTTTCAGCCGGTTTGACTACATGCATGTGATTCATTCACTTACCCGCTGTCCTGAAGTCCACAGCCCTGAGGTTGATCTCAGCACCAATGAGCCCAAACAGAAGAGGCTGGGACACATCCCACGCTTTGTTCAAATTATTCTCTACAGGAGCCTGAACACAGACATAAAATAAAGAGTACTGTTGTTTAGATATAATCCAGAAATGTCAGCAAATTAACAGTATGTTCTTTATTCAGTTATTAATCTGCAGGGGTTTGAGGAAAAAACTCAATACAGTATAACACTCACCTAAGGCTTTGTATTAAATTAAATTAAATTAAATTAAATTAAATTAAATTAAATTAAATTAAATTAAATTAACATGTCAAATCACAAATCACAGATATTGCATTAGAATCCCATTGTGGCTATGTGATGATATATTGTGAGACCTGTAGTGACCCCTAGTAGTCAATAACTACTAATAAACAAATGTATTAAGTTGTGTGATTATAAGGAAACTGGAAATCATAAGGCACTGTTACTTCTTAACATGACATGTTTCAGGCTATTCAGAGGTGAGACAGTTATGGGCAGGACATGATTTCATCTACCAGGACTTGACTGGATCATGAAATGACAGAATGATAGTGTGACCTTTAAAGCTGCAATACAATATGTAATGGAAATGTTTTCACACAGTGTTATTGGGTTTCTACTGTATAATAAGAATATCAAACAAACTTGTTTCTGTAGACCAGTGAAACAGGTACTGGATAGAGTCAAGACAATCATCTGAAACAAGCATGGTTAGTAGCAACACCGTTCCGCCTATCAGCTTACATACTCAACAGGGCGCAGAGACAAAGTTGTCCCTGAAGTACAAATTGTATTTCTGTTTCTTACTATTTAAAATAAAAATACTGTAACTACAGCCTTGTGCTTAATTCAGAATCGGTAGCTAACAAGCTGTTAGATATTTAAAAATGTTTCTAAACATGTAAAAACATAATTTAAAAAAAAGTATCCTGTCAATAATATGTGGCGTAATGAACAAAGGGCTGACCTTGGATTCTCTCCAGCCCAGTCCAGCACAGAAGGACAGCACCAGTGTACAGAGTCCCCCTAAACCTGGGAAACCTGCCACATGACTGCCACAGACAGCGAACACGGACAGACCCAGCAGCAGGTACGAACGCTTTACAGACACATCTTTCTGCATGAGGGAGAAAGTACATCAGTACATCATACAGACACATGTTAACTTATATAAGCAGTGTTAGTGACTGGCTAAAATGATCTAACTAATCTAAGCTATAACTAACTAACAATTAATTAACTTATAACAGTAGCTGTAGCTCTTCACCATCCTGTAGGTTGAGTGCACTCACCTGGTCACTGCTGGGAAAACAGCGAAGAAATAAGCCAAAAACCAAACCAGCAGCCATCGCACCTACAATCTCCAAAAGCCCTCGAAGGATGTTGAACCAGATGGAGTCTACAGGGAAGAAACAAAAGACATTTTAACATGTAAGAATTTTCTTTATTTCTTTTTAAGTGTTTCTAACAGCCATCTCACACTCCTCAGTATACATTTTTTGCTGACCTATAGCCTACATATGAAAACAATTGCGTTTTTTTTTAAATAAGACTTTCTAAAGAACACCTTCTTATGAACTTGAGAAAGGATCTGTGAATCCAGACCATGGTTCAGTGCCTCATTCCATCTTTATTTTGAAGCAATATTGGTGCCAATACTGGCACTTTATCGCAGTATTAACGTTGGTGATGGGGTTACCAATGCCATTGACCAATTCAAAGCAGTTTTTGCTGAACAGCTGTGTGGTATGAGGAGAAGCAGTATAAATGCCAGATCAGTAGCAGTCGTAGTATTTTGTGGGAGAAACACCAACCCAGGAACTCTTTACTCGAAAGCTTACCTCTAGCACTCACAGTCTGAGTGAAAGCTGGGCCAGAGTGTTACTGATGGAGCGAAAGGAATCACCAGCATGATGATAACATCTCTTTGTAAAGCACTTAACTGACTCGCCACAACTTTCCCTCTCTCTAGGTATAAGCGCTGAGTTGGGTTGCCAGGTAGTGCACGTATGCTTATATATGATGGGTATTCTTCTCTCTAGGTATGAGCGCTGGGTTGGGTTGCCAGGTAGTGCACTTGTGCTTATATATTTCTGTGTATTGTTCTCTCTAGGTATCAGCACTGGCCCTTGTTCAGGCAGCAAAATTGGTCAGCTGTATTACTTGCTGCCCTGTGATGGACTGGCAACTTGTCCAGGGTGTTTCCTGCCTTCTGCCCATTAAGAAATGGGATAGGCTTCAGCACCGTGACACAGATTTGGCCAAAATAAAATATTTATAAATGTTAAGGGTTATAGGCTAGTTTTGTAAGAGTTTGTATTGGTACTCATTATTGGCTTGAAATCTAAGCATTAGATATCAGAGCCAGAAGGTAAAATGTTGTGTTGGTGCATCTTTGTTTCTCCATGACTGAGCTACGAAGATATGCTTAAAAATCTGTGGAATTCCTTTTAAATGTAGTTTCATCTAAAATCCTAAAAAACAACCACATTCGTCACACTTCTTACCACTTTGACGTAATAGACATTTTACCTGTAGTAAAAGCTATGCTCAAGCAGGTGGTGAAGCCTGTGATACACAAGATATCATCAAAGCTGCCGGCTGCCATTAATAGAGTGGGGACCCCCTGCTCTGAGCCATAGCCATCCTTCTGCATCTTCAGCATGGAGGGAACCACCACTGCAGGAGAGACAGCTCCCAGAACAAACCTACCACAGGCAGCCAAAAACACAAACCAATATTTACCTAATAATTGGTCAGATCAACATTAAAAGACGTCTTAACTGGATCTTTTTAAAGCAAAACTCCAAAATTATGACACTAATGTTTAACAACGAGACATTGGAATAGTAATATGGCTAGATTAGATAATTTAGTCATATTTTTACCTTAAAACAATTATACTTGGTTTAAAGTCTTCAGTAAACAATTAAACGCATTTTAATTTATCATGATTTCATTTAATACTCTGAATACATAAATATGATCGCACAAATGAATACCATTAGAATAACTAACAATCAGTGCAGCTCTATTTTTAAGTTGGGATCACTGATGCATTCTTAAACTGATAATGTTGCCCATCTAGACACTGTAAAAAGTAGTACTACAGAAGAGTTATAGTCTAGAAACCACTGGCTAAGTTGTAGCTGCCAGAGTGATATTTACTTTACCCCAGTATAAAGCCCCAGATCCAGGGCAGGCCCAGGAGAAAATGTGAGACCAACGCCACAGTAAATGCTTCTGTGAGGCAGGGCCCCACTGCCAAACGCACCCAGACAGTTTTCAGCTTCTTGAGGGCCTTAAACACAAACACACACAATAAATTTAGATCTTTACCAACCAATAATAATAATAAGTTCAGTCTGCTAAAATTACTATCCCCACATGCCAAGACTGTGCAATTTATCAACAAAACTATTGAGCAATATTCCTGATTTAAAATTATAATAATCAATTATTTTAACTTCTGATTATCAAGTTCCTCATCTGGTATTTTCTAGTAAATATATATTGTTAATACAAGGTATCATGTCTCCCCTCAGACAAGACAAGAAAGCACATTTTAAGTCAGGCACTTATGCGGTACGTAACATTGTCTTGGCATGTGGGGATAGTAATCTTAGTCTTGTGTACAGCTGCTTGAGTTCTTTGGGTGATGCTGCTTCCAGAAGTAGTCTAGACTATGTAGTGAGATAAAGAGAGGAAAGGTGCTATTTCATTTCTCTGAGGTCATGCTCTTTGAGTCTGTGTGGTCTACCGCTTTAAGGTTGAACTGTTCTTCAGTATAACCCATTTTACTGCCAGTGATGGTCTATGGAGGGTTAACGGCTATGTCCTTGACTTTACACACCTACTAGCAATGGGTATGAATGAAAAATCTGAACTTTAGGTGTGTCCACACACACTATATGGACAAAGGTATCTTGTCCTTGTACTGTTTTAGTTTAAATACAGATCAAACTGCATTTACAAACACATTCACATCTTTCTATTTTTATTTCCTATTTCAACTTTTCTTTAATGGTTTGCATATCAAAGCCTTGTTCATGGCGTCGTTAGAAGGAACTGGTGGTGACTGGGCACATACTTTGCCACTTTTCAGTTTCAGCTCTTTTGTGGTACACTATGTGCGCCATCATAACGCATCATAAGTAATGGTGTTCTAGGGCTTTACAGGTGGAGTGACAGAATGAGTTGCATACCGATCCATCCAATCCCAAGCCAGCGTGGGACAGAATAACAGCCAGTGCAATGTTCCTTAAGGAGGCTGACCATCTGAAGTCAATGTAGACCGCTTCTGTCACCACAGGGATGTTTCTGAGGAGAACCCCTGCCAGCAGCATGCCTGAGGACACATAAACACAGCAGTGAAAACAGTGAGAACACAGCAGTTTTGCCAGTCTGCCAGTACAAAAACCAAATAACGTGAATGAAAATTTTTTATTTTTCTGAATGCGGGGAATAAAGTTTAAATAGGAAGATTTAAAGAGAATTGTGCCAGCAGCCTGGGTGACAACAAAATAACAACCTTTATGTAGGACATAGTTTTCACAAGTAAGACATGAGAACAGCTTGCAGTTGAAAAAAGGAACAAAAAAACAATCCCTTAAGCAGCATGAGTATAATTCTTCTCTCAATGTGTTAAGTCAAAAATTAATAACCGGAGTAAAGTTATTGGAAAATTCCAGCGAGCTTTGTCTTACTTACATGTCTGCAGGCAAACAAAGCCAAGAAGTTATCATGAAAACAGCTACACAGCTCAGCGTACTTTTTAATATTTGGCTCTTACTGAAGAAAATATGAGCTTGGAGTAGATGGCCTCATGGGTTTCAGATTCAGAAGCTGAGACTCCTCTCTTAGTGTACTGCATGAACGTCTAATAAAGTTTATCTATATTTAATATTGATGTAAATTCTCTGCAGGATGAACAGTTATTCAAAAAGTTGCACCATTTAATATATAATATTAACACATTTTATCACAACACGCTTTACTGAGCATATCATGGGTGTTCTGAGAACACTGACTGACTATATGCTTCATTACTGCCTTAGTGCAGTACAGTTTATAAAACATTGTAGTTGTAGATTATTATAAGTACAGTAATTCTTAATGTGGCACAGGTAGGGTTGCCACCCGTCCCGTAAAATACGGAATCGTCCATTATTTGGAAATAGAATGTTGCGTCCCAATTGCGATTTGTTCCATATTTCCGTAACTGTCCAATATACACGTCTGTCACACATATGAATGATCACGATCTCTCCCCCACACCCCCCGCTCTAATACGGGACGCGATTTGTTCCGTATTACCAGAAATGTTCGGTAAACATGTGTGTCACACATGATTGATCACACTCTCCCCCAAACAGCCATGAATATAAGTCACAGCACATTTGTAAATCTAAACACTTGCCCAGTTACTCAACTATGTTACATATTTACATAATTACATATTTCTCTGAACTAAAGACAAACTAGAACATGTAAGATATCAATAACCAAGCGCACATTTCCAAACTAGAAAAGAAACATTTCCAAACTAACATCTGTTAATTAAACCTTTTTTGCCATTAAAGTTAGCATTTGTGCTGCTATGGTGAATGTGCTAGCAGACAGCCAACCCTGCAGTAGCTGGGTTGCATATCATTAGACATACAATCCGGTCTGGAACTAATAATTACTGTCCGACTGATTATTACTCCAACAACACATCCAACAACTGATATCTCATTATTTTAGGACCTTTGGCTTGGTTTGGCATAGTAAGTCATACAGACACATGGAGCTACAGATACATGACAAAACAGTACTGTAAGGTTAAACAAGCATCAGAGATACTGGCAGAACTCCTGTTTAAACTAATAAGGATCAATTTAGAGTTGCAACATAATGTTAAGGTTCCAGCTTAAAATGCTCTGTGCAGTATGTCTTTGTACTTCTGTTCCATCAGCGACCAAAAGATTTTTCGCTGCTCCTTTGGAACAATAAGATGTGTTAAACAATCTTTCTTTCTTTCTTTTGTTTTTATAAACTCTTTAGCACTCTAGCCCAATTTGTGTAAGGTTGTACCTTCATTTCAGGTAAAACAGGCACTTGACTATATTAAACTGTATAATGAACTGAGGAAAAATAATTTCTGCCAATGATATATATTTTTTTGTTTTTAACATTGTGTCCAATATTAAAGAGAAACTGTGTAAATAAAAGGCAGTAAAGGGGTCTTACCGAGCAGAGGAGGGAAGGCGGGTAGTTTGGGAGCACAGATTAGCCTCACAAGCTTTCCCCCAGTGAGAGCACAGAGAAGAACAGTGATGATGCCGAACAGATTCCCTCCAGGGAGACACTCTTTCTCAGTGATGGACCAGACCACCCCAAACAGCACTGCGGCCATAGACACTGCAGGTGAATGCAGGAGGAACACATGAGTGTAAGTGGACGATGCAACTCACGTTGTGCCTAACATAACACTACAGATACTGCGTCTAAGACAGGGGGGGTCAGCTTCAGCCCTTGTGGCTGTTGTCCTGCAAGATTTGTTGCTGTTCCTGAACAAACACAACTTATTCAACTTAACAATGAGGAACTGTGCTGCACCCGCTCGGCCTTCAAGCAACAAAATTAGCCACCCCTGATTTAAAGGAGCAGCATAAATAACTTTTTTTTCGGTGAGGATGCAACCTACTGAACCTATCTGTCTTGATTTCATCTTGCTACTTCATGTGTTCTCTTTTTAGATAGCACTTTGTTTTTTGTGCTAATAATAAACATGTTCCTCCTTTTGTAAAAATTTGGGTTCTCAAGCTTCTCAAAAGATGTAATGGTTATCCATTGCCATTGTTTCACCAATTTATTCTAAGTACTGGAAATACTTGTGCCTGAGGCATGACAATAACTGTTGTCCCCTTTAATATGGACTGGGAACATTTCTGCAAAAATCTGGCAAATGAGAAGCTCAATGTCAGCACCATATTAAAAGGAATGAAAAAAATTGAACAAGAAGTTAGCAAATAAGACACTGACTTCAGATTTGTGATTTTGATGTTAAGAGCATCTTTGATAAGGAGTAATAATCCTATCTGTATAAAAATATAACATCTTGAGTTTTATGCACGGAGCTAGCAAAAAAATATGAGCTACAGTAATTATTCACTAATGAAAACTTGGTTTTGTATATAATATTCAGTTTTTGCCGAATAATGTGTGCTTTGATGAGAAGATATTTATAATTTGGTTTATTAGCTGTCTTGCTTGATATTTATAGATAGCTTATATTATTGGTTGATATGAAATGATACACTAAACCGTCCTGTGCACACAGGTGTCTACAATTACATAGATTTGGGGGTAGAAAAAAACAAAGCTCATATTTATGTTGAGTGACAAACAGGCAAAACACTTGTCTTCTGGCAAAGGCTCTGAATGGAGAAACACCCAGTGGAACACCCAGTGGAAAAACACCCATATTTTAACATCCTTTCTGTGTTATTATGTATTATTATTTGACAAAACAAGTAGGTCAGATGTTTTGCATTTTATACTCACCTTTGGTGATGATGGATGCGAACAGGCCCCGAGGTGGGCAGTGGCACTTCCTGGGCAGCCTCCCGCAGCATATATGTGGAGGGTCAGTGTTAGTGCGTTCATCCACTGAATGCAACGCCAGAAGCATCTGGTTGACAGAGAGGTGATGTCAACTAAAACCCAGTCACTAAACCAAATGAGCTCCTTTGGACACAATATATGGAGAGGTAAGAACCACTATACAGTTCACTAGGACTTTGCTTTTCCTGATGGGATTTATTGTTTACCATGAAAGACTCCATATTTTCTTAAGATCCTGATAAGAAGCCATCAAATGTGTTTGCTATGAGTCCTAGCACACTTGTCAAATCGATAGTCATGTAACAATGTGAAATTAATTAATTAGGAAAAAACAGAGAACATGATTAGTACCACCATCAGAAACACAGAGACAATCGTTTTTTGTCAGCAAAAAAATTATATTAAAAAAATATATAATTCTCTTGCACTCTTGAACTTACAGTTCCATGGTGTGTCTCTGAAAAGATGTGTAGCTGTCAATAATTTGTCAACCATTTTAGGACAGAAAGCCAATATTGTCCAAGAAACTCTTGACTAGTAAAGGTATGACACAATCACACAAATACAGTTTGTATAATTTCTAATAGAATGAGACATCCTTAAACACGAGACTAATGGTACCATGTCCAGTGCCAAGTGTAGGCTAGAGGTGTACAAATTCATCATGACATTTACACATGATGTAAAGAACAGGTACTTACAAATCAAGTGACAAAGTACAAGAATGGAGACAGCAGAGATATGTACATACAGTGGACAGAGTAACTTACCTCAGCACGACTGCCCACCACTGGACATTCATCCTCAGTCCTCTGGGAACAGATAGAGTCGGGTGTACAGGGTCTAGACTGGGCATCATCCATGGCACTGTAGGCCTACGTCATCCTTCAGGTAGGGCACTGGCCAGTAGGGAAGCTGCTGCCCACCAACAGCAGTGATATAGCCTTAAGGATGTATTATAGGGGTCTCCTACACGAGGGTCACTTTAGTGAATGCAGTGGAAACATGCTGGCTTGTCGAGGGGACACTGATAGGATACTTGTTTGTAAGGTTCTAGGTTCAGCTATTACGGTTAGCCTAGCCGTGCTAGCTGAGTGAAGGTGCTCAGTTTCCGGTGGGGTCTGTGAAGGTGTTCGTGCTTCATATCAATAAAGGGAAAAACAAACAAACAAACAATCCGACTTCCCACCCTGCTGAATGTGGAGACCTTGAGCTGACAGGTTACCTCTCAGTGTGTGTTTTGTCCACCCTGAACAGGCTGAGGTGAACACCTGGCAGCGAGCTGTTAGGCTAAACACCCAGACGAAACTTCAGTACCGCGGAATATACACATTTTGTGCGGCGGCTACCAACTTTTATCAGCCTCAGCTTCACAAGCTCTGAATATCGCGTCCAGTGTTGAAGCTATTCCCTGCAGTCCTGTGTGTGAGTGTGTGTAAACTCTGCTTGTCCCCGGCTGTGGTGAATAAACTCAAGTCTATAAGAAACTCCTTACTGCTCGCTGTCATTCTTCAACTGCCCGGGCTGCATTCCATAGGTGCACGCGTCACTTCTGTGTTATGCGAATGGCCACGCCCCCTTTTGGGTGAAACCCCACCGGCGCCAAATATGAAATACTGGTGCATCGAATATGACGTCTGATAGCAAAAGCAAGTGACAGCAAACAGAGAGATCTGTATTCCAGGCTGTATTTCCACTGAGAGAACAACTATGGACAGTTTGAATGTTAGAAGTCAAAGCAGTTACATAAAACATCCAGGTAAATCCTAATTTAATGTTTGTAGGGTTATGTTGACTAACTGGCTTAATTATAGCCGCATGGTGTTGGTTGGCCTGCTAGCCTGTTAAGCATGTCAGTGTTACCACTGTAATATAGGGTGGCCACACATCTATATACTACAACGCTGTATTGATATAATGACAATAAAGTTGAACTGAATTGATTTGAACTGAATACTCCAACGCAAGATATCCCACAATGTTTGTAGGCTTTCCCTGGAAAACACCAAACATAGAGTGGCACTCAACATCCCACTGCCGGCCTATTTCAGACGTGGTGTGCCGGTGTCTATGAGATTAACAATGCATAACCAGAAATCTATAAATAAAACCTCCTACGTCAGCTTGAACCACTTCTGTCTCTTACGAGTCAGACAGCAAGTTAATTGCGATTTGCAGCGCATTGGAAAAAAACAGAAGAAGAACCAGAAGCTAGTGCTTTTCTCGCACAAGAGAAGCACTAGCCTATCGAGAAGCACTAGCCTATCAAGACTCCAGTGACCCCAGGGTTGCAGCAGCAGGCATTGCTGTAAGGACGGACAGGAAGTTCAAGGTTCAAGAGGGGCTGGAGCTGGCAGAATCCTGATTAAGACATAGGGCTCTGTTAAGCACATTGGCCATTGGACGAGCAGGACCATCCCACAACCTCGCTCTGACAAGGCCCAGGGAAAAGAGAGGCGCCAACTTGTCCTAGAGGAGGTGCGGGCAGGGGTTAAGGAGGTGAGGACCAATAGGATGGTGAGCATGCGGCAGCAGGGTGCACTGATGAGATGGAAAGGAGCGCTGGAAAGAAAGCTGACCTAGAATGACATCTGGAAGGCAGAGCCACAGTGTATTAAGTTCATGATCCAAGCTGTGTATGATGTGCTACTCAGCCCAGCCAACTTGCACACCTGGGGAAAGAGTGACCTTCCAAAATGTCCTCTCTGTCCAGGAAGGGGCACACTGGAACACATCCCTAGCAGCTGCCCAGCAGCCCTGGGAGGAGGCCGCTACCGCTGGCGTCACAATCAGGTACTGAAAGCAGTGGCCGAGACCATCTCCACTGCAGTAGCCAACAGCAAATATACCCGCAGCCAGAGGACAGTACCGTTTGTGAAAGCTGGAGAGAAGCCACAAATGCACAGCCAACATCAGCAGCCAGCCTACTCTCATCATCACCAGACTGGGAACTGAGAGTTGACTTGGGTAGGCAGCTCAAGTTCCTGAAGTACCTGACATCAACCGCTCTGAGACCAGACGTGGTACTTACATCTGCCTCATCTAAGCAAGTACTCCTAGTGGAATTAACAGTCCCCTGGGAGGGCCGCATGGAAGAGGCCAACGAGCGCAAGCAGCTCAAGTACCACGAGCTACTAGAGGATCTGCTTTGCGGCCTGTTCCCTATGCAAGATTTATACCCTCCTTGGCATCACAGGAGCTGCAAAGAGGAAAACTATTAAGTCTACTACAGAGGCTGCAGAGCGAGCGTCGAGGTAGCTTAAGAGTGACAGTATTAGAATAATAGTATTAGAGTAATATTACGTAATATAAAGTAATAATAATAGTAATCGTATGAGAGCAATCGTATTAAGGTTACAGCATAATTATAATAGCATAAGAGTAATAGTGTACGTGTAATGGTATTAGAGTAATAGTATAATAATAATAATAATAATAATAATAATATTAGAGTAATAGTATAAGAGCAATAGTATAATAGTATTAGTATTAGAGTAACAGTTTTAGAGTAATAGTATGATAATAATATTAGAGTAATAGTATTAGAGTAACAGTATAAGAGAAATAGTATTAGAGTAATAATATCAGATTATAGTATAACATTATTAGTATTAGAGTTATATTATAAGAGCAATAGTATAATAGTAGTAGTACTAGAATAACAGTATTAGACTTACAGTATTAGAGTAATAGTACAACAATAATAGTATAAGAGTAATAGTATAAAATTAATAGTATTAGAGTAATAGCATAAGAGTAATGTTAGGTAATAATAATAGTAATAGTGTTAGAGTAATAGTATTAGAGTAATGTTAGGTAATAATAATAGTAATAGTATTACAGCAATGGTATAAGAGTAATGGTACAAGGGTGATATTCGGTGATATTAAACAATAATAATAGAAATAGAATAAGAGAAACAGTATTAGAGTAAAATTAGGTAATATCATGATATAATAATAATAACAGTATTAGAGCAATAGTATTAGAATAATATTAGCTAATATTAAGTAATAATAATTGTAATAGTATTAGAATAACAGTATTAGAGTAATATTAAATCAAATTAAGTAATAATAGTACCAGTATAAGAGTAATAGTATTAGAGTAACATTAGGTAATAACAATAATAATAGTATTAGAGTAGAAGTATTAGAGTAATATTAGTTAATATTAAGTAATAAAAGTATTAGAGCAATAATATTAGAGTAATATTAGCTAATACTAAGTAATAATAACAGTAATGTAGTAATTTGCCGGGTTAGTTATTCTCCTCTGATTGAGTTTGTTTTGAAATACATTATTTACATAAAGAGAGATGAAGACAATGGGGGTTTTTATGATTTAAAGAAATCAGTTAAAGTTTAATAACTAAATTACTCAGTTTAATTCAGCTGCAGCTCTCGGTGCATAGTATATATATACGGTTTAAATCTCAAACGTTAACAATTTCTCAATTAAACATAATAATTTCATTAAAAACAAATAAATTAAAATATTCTTCTTATTATTATTATTATTGAGCATATAAGGACGTTACTGAAGGTTCTCTAAAGGTAACAGAACTAACGTTGTGCAGGGACCGTGTGAGATCGTTACTGAACGTCCTGTGAAAGGATTTTGGGGAAGGTTCCTCCAGGACTACAATAGGACCTGCTACGAACATCCATAAAGACACAGGTACGTCATATAGTTATAAAACTACCCAGGTAAGGACGTCCGCGGTAGATGATAATCTGTCCAGTATACTCCAATACAAGACTTCCCAAAATGTTTCCATGGAGTGGGAATCAGCGTCCCCTGCCGGACTGTATCTGTTTCAGATTACATATTTATTACGGAGGAGATTATGAGCATTTTTTAAAGCTAATTTACATATTAGTTTCAATGTTCAGTGCGGCTGCCGATGACGTCACACACGACGCGGACATAAATTAGTCACGTGTGGGCTTGTTTTTTTCCGAGTGCAGTTCTATATAACGTGGCTCTGTGACGTCATCGCCACTCAATCAGAAATCTATAAATAGGACCCCCGTACATCAGACCGAACCACTTTACTGACATCTCACGAGTCAGACAGCAAGTTGGTTGTGATTAGAAGCGCATTAATAAAAGAACCAGAAGAAGAACCAGAAGAAGAACCAGAAGAAGAACCAGAAGAAGAACTAGAGGAAAAGAAGAAATGATTCCAAAACCACTGAGGGTGCCCCGTGATGCTACATGGACTGCGGGTGGTCCTGCTGAAGGTGTGGTGTTACCAAACACCTACAAAAAAGTGTCCAGGGTGCTAATCAGGCCCACACAGCCAAGAGGGCCCCTGCACTCTATCGATTTCCCACCCCTGCAGGGTGATGACGGAAGCGCGCCTCCCTACAGGAATGTAAGCATCAGCGCTTGCCCACCTGAAGGATCCCACCAGCTGAGGACGGTTGGGGTCAAAGCCTGCTCCACGGACACGGTTCAGAGCCCTGTGGAGCCTCTGAGAGCTCGCCCTGCTGGGCAGAGACCAAAGGTTCACGCGAGAATCAGGACTTGGATTCCGGAACCAACGGATCCACAGCCACTGCGGGTGAACTGCATGCCCCACGATGCTAACTGGGCAGTGAAATGTCCTGCTGAGGAATATGTGTTCCCAGATATCAGGACTAAAGTGCCCAGTGTAGTGAGCAGGCCTACAAAGCCAAGGAGGCCACTGGGCCCAATGAACTTTCCACCGGTGCAGGGTGACGATGGGGGCGCACCAGCTTACAGGGACATCAGCATCAGCGCCAGGCCACCTAAAGAATCCCACCAGCTAAGAACGGTAGGGGTCAAAGTCTGGTCCAGGGAAGGTGATCAGAGCCCATTGGAGCCCCTGAGAGCTCGCCCTGAGGACCAGAGGCCAGCGTTTGACAGGAGGCCACACCCACCTACAGGCCTCTCTAGACATTTTAAAAGTGTGAAACTGCCAGAGACCACGGCAGATTTCATGGTGGGATGTCCAGTGCAGGACAGGAGACCTCATCCACCTACAGAGCTGAGGAAGCTTCATCCACCATTTGCTCTCTCCAGGCACTTCAGGAACATCAAAGTGCCCAACAAGGCAGAGTTCCTGGTAGAAGGTTTGGCAGTAGCTCCTGTTTAACCAGAGAGCTCCCCAGACCCTGAGAGAGCAGCAGCAAGACGCTGAACACCACCGAAACACCTTCCACCTTCAGCACCCCCAAATCTGAGACCACCACAGTCCATTCCGGCAGCAGGAACACCTGCAAAAACACAAATAAGTACAATAAATAATAAATAACATTTCTTTGTGTCATTATTATTCTTTCTTGGTGATATAATATAATATAATATAATATAATATAATATAATATAATATAATATAATATAATATAATATAATATAGCAAATGAACTTAATAAAAGTTAATTATTTCAACTGCAAACTTTAACAATTACTTAATTAGACATATTTTTTTAAATTCCAAATATTCCACAATTCCACACAGTATTATTAATATATAATATTTATTTTAACTCACATCTCCTTGTTTAATGCTGATAATTTATGTACAACAATCTATTATTATCATTATATTATTATTATCAAGCACTTCATCACTTTTCAGTGTTAAGTTTACAGCTACAGTGTTAGGTTTACACATACTTTACAGTGTGCAATAATATCATCACTTGGAAACATAGAAATATCTTTCTATACAAAGTGCAATATTTCTGTAAGTGTAATGTCTAATTTCCTGTTTGTTACTTTCCCCCCTTCTATACTCTTTCTATACTTTTCACCAATTCTTTATTTATACTTACGTCTCATCTGCACTGTTATGTTACTAGTATGTCTGGTGTGTTTGCACTGTGTGTATATTTGCACACCGGAGTTTGGAGAAACACACTCTCGTTCAGCTTTGCACTCCTGTTGTAAAGTCTGAATGACAATAAAGGTTACTTAGACTTTGACTTTTCACTTTGATCAATACCCAGACATATAAAGGCATTAGTGCGCTACCTGGCAACCCAAACCAGGCTCATACCTAGAGAGAAGGAAGGTTATGATGAGCTTAAGTGCAAAAACAAAGTATTTCAACCTACACATATTACATACACATCTACTAGTGCTCACTCACTTAAGTGCTTTACCAACAGATGGGTCTCCAGCCTGCGCTTGAACACTGACCGAGACTCAGCTGTCCCGACAGCCAGTGGGAGTTCATTCTACCATCTGGGAGCCAGGACAGAGAAGAGTCCGGACGCTTGTCTTCCATGTGTCTTCAAAGAATGGCGGGTCGAGTCGCAGTGTACTTGAAGTAAGGGATGCGCTGGTCCATTCCTGGCCTTGTAGTCAGCATCAGAGTTTTAAATCTGATGAGGGCAGCAACAGGGAGCCAGTGAAGGGAGCGCAGCAGTGGAGTCACGTGGGTGAACTTGGGAAGACTAAAGATGAGTCGAGCTGCTGCGTTTTGGACCAGTTCCAAGGTCCGTAGAGCAAGACTAGCCAGGAGCGAGTTGCAGTAGTCTAGCCTTGAAATGACCAGAGACTGGACAAGCAGCTGAGTGGCCTCCTGAGAGGGGAAGGGTCGGATCCTCCGGATGCTGTAGAGGAGGAATCTGCATGACCGAGCCAGGTTCACAATATGAGCTGAGAACGATAACTGGCCATCCAGGATCACACCAAGGATTCTTGTATCTTCAGGCAGGGTGATCAAGGAGCTCCCGAATGAGATGGCAAGATCATGGTGAGGACCTGTATGCTGGGGACGAACAGCAGCTCAGGACTATTAGAGAAATAGTATTAGAGGAATATTAAATAATATTAAATAAAAATAATAGCAAAAGTATTAGAGTAATAGTATTAGAGTAATATTAGGTAATATTAAGTAATAATAATAGAAACAGTATTAGAGTAATACTATAAGAGTAATATTAGATAATAATAATAGTAATAGCATTAGAGTAATACTATAAGAGTAATATTAACTAATATTAGGTAATAATAGAATAAGAATAATAGTATTAGAGTAATATTAAGTAATAATAATAGTACTAGTTTTAGAGTAATGGTATAAGAGTAATATTAGTTAATAATATTAGTAATAGCATTAGAGTAGTGATTGAGTGATTTTCGGTAATATTAAATAATAATAATAGTAATAGAATAAGAGTAACAGTATTAGAGTAAAATTAGGTAATATTAAGCTATAATAATAATAAAAAAATAATAATAACAACAGTATTAGAGTAATAGTATTGGAGTAATATTAAATTATATTAGGTAATAATAATAGTAAGAGTATTAGAGTAATAGTATTAGAGTAATATTAGGTAATGACAATAATAATAGTATTAGAGTAGAAGTATTAGAGTAATATTAGTTAATATTAAGTAATAAAAGTATTAGAGCAATAATATTAGAGTAATATTAGCTAATATTAAGTAATAATAACAGTAATGTAATAATTTGCCGGACTAGTTATTCTCCTCTGATTTAGTTTGTTTTGAAATACATTATTTACATAAAGAGAGATGAAGACAATGGGGGTTTTTATGATTTAAAGAAATCAGTTAAAGTTTAATAACTAAATTACTCAGTTTAATTCAGCTGCAGCTCTCGGTGCATAGTATATATATACGGTTTAAATCTCAAACGTTAACAATTTCTCAATTAAACATAATAATTTCATTAAAAACAAATAAATTAAAATATTCTTCTTATTATTATTATTATTGAGCATATAAGGACGTTACTGAAGGTTCTCTAAAGGTAACAGAACTAACGTTTTGCAGGGACCGTGTGAGATCGTTACTGAACGTCCTGTGAAAGGATTTTGGGGAAGGTTCCTCCAGGACTACAATAGGACCTGCTACGAACGTCCATAAAGACACAGGTACGTCATATAGTTATAAAACTACCCAGGTAAGGACGTCCGCGGTTTACTGGGTAGATGGTAATCTGTCCAGTATACTCCAATACAAGACTTCCCAAAATGTTTCCATGGAGTGGGAATCAGCGCCCCCTGCCGGACTGTATCTGTATCAGATTACATATTTATTACGGAGGAGATTATGAGCATTTTTTAAAGTTAATTTACATATTAGTTTCAATGTTCAGTGCGGCTGCCGATGACGTCACACACGACGCGGACATAAATTAGTCACGTGTGGGCTTGTTTTTTTCCGAGTGCAGTTCTATATAACGTGGCTCTGTGACGTCATCGCCACTCAATCAGAAATCTATAAATAGGACCCCCGTACATCAGACCGAACCACTTTACTGACATCTCACGAGTCAGACAGCAAGTTGGTTGCGATTAAAAGCGCATTAATAAAAGAACCAGAAGAAGAACCAGAAGAAAAACCAGAAGAAGAACCAGAAGAAGAACCAGAGGAAGAACAAGAGAAAGAACTAGAGGAAAAGAAGCAATGATTCCAAAACCCCGTGATGCTAAATGGACTGTGGGTGGTCCTGCTGAAGGTGTGGTGTTACCACCCACCTGCAAAAAAGTGTCCAGGGTGCTAATCAGGCCCACACAGCCAAGAGGGCCCCTGCACTCAATCGATTTCCCACCCCTGCAGGGTGATGACGGAAGCGCGCCTCCCTACAGGAATGTAAGCATCAGCGCTTGCCCACCTGAAGGATCCCACCAGCTGAGGACGGTTGGGGTCAAAGCCTGCTCCACGGACACGGTTCAGAGCCCTGTGGAGCCTCTGAGAGCTCGCCCTGCTGGGCAAAGACCAAAGGTTCACGCGAGAATCAGGACTTGGATTCCGGAACCAACAGATCCACAGCCACTGAGGGTGAACTGCATGCCCCACGATGCTAACTGGGCAGTGAAATGTCCTGCTGAGGAATATGTGTTCCCAGATATCAGGACTAAAGTGCCCAGTGTAGTGAGCAGGCCTACAAAGCCAAGGAGGCCACTGGGCCCAATGAACTTTCCACCGGTGCAGGGTGACGATGGGGGCGCACCAGCTTACAGGGACATCAGCATCAGCGCCAGGCCACCTAAAGAATCCCACCAGCTAAGAACGGTAGGGGTCAAAGTCTGGTCCAGGGAAGGTGATCAGAGCCCATTGGAGCCCCTGAGAGCTCGCCCTGAGGACCAGAGGCCAGCGTTTGACAGGAGGCCACACCCACCTACAGGCCTCTCTAGACATTTTAAGAGCGTGAAACTGCCAGAGACCACGGCAGATTTCATGGTGGGATGTCCAGTGCAGGACAGGAGGCCTCATCCACCTACAGGGCTGAGGAAGCCCCATCCACCTGTTGCTCTCTCCAGGCACTTCAGGAACATCAAAGTGCCCAACAAGGCAGAGTTCCTGGTAGAAGGTTTGGCAGTAGCTCCTGTTTAACCAGAGAGCTCCCCAGACCCTGAGAGAGCAGCAGCAAGACTCTGAACACCACCGAAACACCTTCCACCTTCAGCACCCCCATATCTGAGACCACCACAGTCCATTCCGGCAGCAGGAACACCTGCAAAAACACAAATAAGTACAATAAATAATAAATAACATTTCTTTGTGTCATTATTATTCTTTCTTGGTGATATAATATAATATAATATAATATAATATAATATAATATAATACAGCAAATTAATTCAATAAAAGATGATCATTTAAATTGCAAACTTTAACAACTACTTAATTAAATGTAATTATTTAATTCAAAACAAATAACAATAATAATAAAAATAATAATAATAATTTGTTTTAATTGTTAACTATTGTTAAGTGTTATTATTAATAATAAATAATAATCAATGACAACAACAATAATGAAATATATAAATATATATGCATATATATAAAAGCTACAACTGACACAGTGGTTTGTCTAATGTAATACTATAATAGTAATAGCACAAGCGTAACAGTATGTGAGTAATATTATAAGAGGTTTATGAATATTATAAAAGTATTTTGAGTAATATAAGAGTATTTTGAGTATTATAAGAGTTTTATGAATATTATAAGAGTATTTTGAGTATTATAAGAGTATGCATGTATGCAGCTGGTAACACACACTTACTGTTTATTTGCTGAATGCAACATAATGCCTGAAGCCACCCTAGCAGATGCCGATTGTCTTCCCTGGGGCGGATGGGCTCATGGCTAGAAATACCTGACATTGGTAAGAAGAGCATGACGAAGACTCCCGAGTACTACCCTGGCCTCCTAATTTCCCAGACCTGAACCCGTCTGAGCATGAGTTTGGACCACCTTGATCGCCATGTTCGCTTTAGATCCTCCCCCATTCATCCTTCAGCAGCTGTGGTATGCACTGCAGTTAGCATGGGCCGGATACCTGTGACAACCTACCAGGGTCACCTCACTGAGTCACTCCCAGCCCGTCCAGGGGCCATCCATGCTACATCCGGTGGTTACTAGCTGGTGGTCACAAAGTGACTCGACTGTGTATGTTTACTTAACATACTCATCTTACAACACATTACACAGAATCACAGCCCATAATAACAAGCAGCAACCGTGAAACACAGCTATCCTGTAGTCCACCTTAAATCGGTTTGGGAGAGGAGTATCTCTGTATCTCTGAACTGTCCTAACAAATAATCACACTGCTTATACACGCACTACCAAAAATATTTGCACCCAGAAGGAACCAGGCTACAGGAATGAAACCTGGTGACGAACCACGCGTAGAGACCCAGCAGGTACTAACCAGAGAGCGGTGATGCCCTCAGTGAGTCACCCTGTTAGTGCCAGCACCACCAGCAGACGGCAGTACTGGCGACTGCCGTTAACACCACATCAGCGGCACCAAAGGGTGTGTGTAGGACTGTACTGGAGGGACTCAGAATGGCAGCGGGTCATCTTCATTGACAGAAATGTGCAAACAGCAGCTCTGATGTCTGGTTGTTGTACGCTGGTCATGTACTGGCTGTATGATTTATGATGTAGTGTTAAGCCTCAGTGATTTAACATGGAATGACCTGGAATGACCCCAGAGTTCACAGAAACAGAGTTCAAATAAATGACACACACATAACAAAGTGCTCAAGAGAGACCTGAGAAAAGCTGAGTAGTGCAAAAAGGCCCCTTTTATTATGAGTCTGTGAAGGAACCCAGATGTTTTGCTTTGACCATGAGTTGATCATGATAATCAACATCAGAGGAGAGTGACTAATATAAATATCTTCTTTTCTGACATCTCTATTTACTGTAAGTGTTCTATTTATCTCTGACTCGACTCCCGTGACAGTCAGTTCACTGATACTGTAGGTCATATAAACAGGAGTCTGTAACATACAGAACTCTGCAGCGTTTGTACAAAAGCTATTTGTCAGTGTATAGACAGTGATCACACTGCCAGCATCACATATAAAAGTCTTCCTGGTACGTTTAATACGCTACAGAATGTTGAGCTCAACGAACAAATCTAGCATTGAGCATCCCAAACATCCCAGGAACCAAAACATATGCGTGAGAGAACTTTGTCACTTCAAAATGAGCTCACGCTGACTCGGATAATAAATACAAATAATAATAAAATCAACCGAAAAGCAGCTACAAACACATCTGTAAACTCTAGTACTCTCTAAATGTCATCCAATAAAAAGCTTGGATCTAATCACAATGATATATCAACAGCTACTCAGACAATCCCTCTCCGGTCAGCGATACCTACAGCACTGCTCAGGACTAATGCACATTATCATAACATTAACAGTCGTTCAGAGTGGTCTGGTGTTCAAGGCTCCGTTCTAGAGAAGCTTGGTGAATCAGAGTTGGTCACAGTGGTGGTGACAAGAACCAGACGTCCATGTTTAAGCCTCTGAAAGCTCCCTCACAGCATAAGATATGAGTGGTTATGAACATACACTGCGAGACATTGTTTAGCAATAGATTCAATTTTAGACAAACCTTTTTTTTTAAAAACCCATTATTGAATGACAGTCCGAAAAAAAAAAAAAACCAGTCCAAATAATGATTTGTATTAACCAACATTTTCATGATCATGATCGTGGATGATAAATAAAAATGGCTATATTGCTGTGGTGGACATCACGATCCCAGGAGTCTATATAGCAACACATGTTTAAGCTCCTGACTAGGCTTCAACTTCACAAAACCCGACTAACACAACTGTAGATACTAGGGCTAGTTTTACAGGAGTTCATTACTTTCGCTGGTAATCCAGGTTTAGATACTCAGACTGTCTTTAGTCAATAAGCTTATGCTTTTTAATAAGTCATACTCTATAAATATTCAGAAAGTAGAGCATGCACAGCTGTAAAGGACACTGCTGCGGCGACCCGTTTGTGCTGAGTGGAGTAATAACTGTTTTATGACACCTGTGTAGAATGATTTGTTTCCTCAGCTGGAAAGTGATATTGCTCATGTAGTTGTCACCATAAACATTCCAAAAAGAAGCAACCAGACAGGTGGTCAGAAGGTGGTCCTAAGTCAGACAGCTGTTCATGATCTGAAATCCCAAACTGAACCTGACCTGGAGAAGGTCAAGAATGCATGGTGGCCTATGAGGTAGCCCGGTAAAAATGATCCACCATTATGAGATCAATCTAAGCATGAGGGTTAGCAAGCTGTGCTGTGCTTTGTGAGACAGACGCCTGGTTCCTATTACCACCACTGTAAAGACAATTGTATTTTGTGCATGTCACTTCAGTGCAATACTTCACATCACCACCCTGCATGAAAACCCGTCATCAAACGGTCATTGGTAATATATGTAATGTGTGACATTCCCTCAAACACCTCTACTGAAGTATTCAAAACTGGCCTGGCTGGTAGGTGTTGGGATAGGAGCTAGAGGGACAGCAGACGGCTACAGTGCATCTAAAAATGCACCATGATTCCCCCACACCAAGTGGACGACATCTTACAAAAGAGTGTCCGTTATGGAAATGTCTGGGAAGCCCCTGTGGAGCTGACAGGAACACTGGAGGACGGTGGCTGTTTCGGTCACTTCCTTGGTCTGTTAGCAGCATTGTAGAAGCCTCAGATGGCACTCTCGTAGGTCACCGGAGTCTCTGATGCTGACAGCGCACCCTGACTCACAGCTGGAAAAGACATGAAATGCATTAAAACGTGACTCCAAAGGCGGTTACAGGTGGCAATCTGATGACATTATGTGGTTTTTGGGATTATCTAGATCTTAGTACAATTTTCTGAGTATATCATGGATATCACTGGTTCATCTAGGACACTTCATGGTATCATAAAATACAGATCTCTTGTTAGACTAAATGCAAATTTGGAATTTGAAAGTAGGAATGCACAGATCCAATATTCAATATTTCAGATATTAATTAAAGTAGCTGGAGCGGGTATCAGATAATTAGGCCTATCCCCAGTCCAATTCGTTTGCGATGTGCGCTATGCTGTCGATAGCATGTTTGCAGGGTGCCTGTACATGAACTGTCATACCTCAATGTGAACACAGACCGCTACGAGGTGAGCTAACCGTTCTCCAGCAGAGTGGACTCAATGTGCAGAGGAAAAACTTTCAAACGGGAAACAATCCAAGGCTGCCAGGAGGAAAAACTGGCGTGCTCAACTGAGCAAAACAAAAAGATTTCCTCAAACAAAAAGGAACCTCACAATGAAACCCTCCTAACACCCAATTTTTGTTCTCAGTACTACAGCTGTATGAGCATGCTCTGAAGAGGTGGAGAAGCCGTTACTGGCTAGTCACGACAGACATGTGCATGTGGCAACTTGAACTCGAGCCTGAGCAATCAAGGCCCTGCGGTAAGCTTAGTAAATGATTGTTTGTCAATCCTTGTGCCTTACGTCGCTCTAGCATGGTGAAGTTTATGACTTATTCATTCAAAAATGGTATTGGATTGATATCAGGTATCGACAGATATGCAAAGTTGATATATCGGTGCTGATATCGGAATTGGAATAGCTGGATCAGTGCATCAGAATATACAGGACTGACAGCACGGTAACCAGAGGCTCGGTGTACAACTTCTAGACTCCACATTTGATCTGGGAATGCATGTGAGTGCCACAGCAAACTAAAATACTTATGTATGTGTGTAAGATGACACGTCTTACCCCACTCAGGATTCTTTGGTCTCTGCAGCAGACGTGGTCCACACAGGCCGATGAGCAGAGCTCCAATAGGCGCCGTTATGAGGATGGACAGCACAGCCACAGTAAGCACGTCCATTCCATACTGCTGCATCTGCTCCTCCTGCTTAGAGCGTGCCATATCCAGAGCTGTTGAGCCAATCGCGGCCTGTTAAAAGAGAGAGAGAGTGTCAGCAAGTAGACCACTAAAATGGGCTGAAACTCTGGGCTGGAAAACAACATTCAGGACAAAATGACCCTGAATTTGTAACCCCTATTTTGGTTTGTCTGTGTGTATGTTATATTTTAATTGTTCGATTAGATCAGAATGAATAATACGTTAGTGGCCACTTTCACACAAACTGATTCTGCCCAAATCAACTCAAACAATCAGCAAAAATTAAGAAAAAATATTTAGCTAGCCGAGCTCCTCCAAAACGCTACGGCTGTATAATAACTGGATTTGTAGTCTTGAAGCCCTTTTGTTACCTGAACAGTGGCTTTAGGCATCCAGGCCAGAGCGATAAACAGCTTCTCTTTAAGGTTAAAGCCAGCACACAACACCATGAGGTAAGTGAAGAAGATTCTGACAGTCAGGGCGATGCTGAGGGCTGCAAGCCCCAGGCCTGAGAAAACACAGACACACATTTCCTATGTGGTGAAAAATAACAAAAAGTCAACAATTGCTTGATAATAATTTCTTTATAATTATCAATAGTTCATTTAACATTCTTACTAAGGTGTGGCAAGGTTTATAGGTTACATCAAATTTCTGATTTCTGATACAATATTTGTCTAAATAAATCAATGTATTCAGAGTGGTTTGTGCCCAAAGCAAAGTCAATAGAGTTCAGCAGTGGTGACATAAACCAGCTTTAACTGCCTCTCTAAACTACCTTACAGAGAACCTGTACATTACATAGTTACAAGTAACCAACCTGATCCCAGGCCCATTGTTTTATGAAAGCATTACCATTAGATACTATTGCTACGTGTCTACACACCTCTTTAAAAAGCAATCATGGTGCGAAAGTCTGCCGGGTGTTATGAGGGAAAATACATATATATTTGTTTTACCAACATATTAACAAATTCATATTTAGTGAGTATAGTATAGAGTCTTTCTGAATAGTATAAAACAAATGTGGTATAGACACAGCAACCCACTAAAGGAATCATTAAGTTTCGCTACAACAATCCCTACGACCACTTGACACCAAACCGCTCTGAAGCTGCTTAATATGAGACATACCAACAAATAAATGATGGGCCTTAAAGTTTAAGGTTTTCCTTTACAACTTCAAGTGTGATCCATTCACTCACCCACTGTTCTGGGGTCCAGTGCGCTGATGGTGATCTCAGCACCAATGAGCCCAAATAGAAGAGGCTGGAACACATCCCACGCTTTGTCCACAACTTCCTCTACTGGAGCCTGAACACACAGACACAAAATACAGAGCATGTCATTTTCCAGTGGTGATGTCAGCGCGGAGTGCACTTCTAACAAGGGTACTCCAAAGTAACAAAATAACTCAATGCCCATCTGGCTAATCCCCTGAACCCCAGGCTTATTATTTAGTCAGTAAACAGCAGTGGTCTGAAAAGTTGAAGTTTTTATATGGAGGTATTGATTTTTTTTTTTTATATTTAGCTACAAATTCTCTTCAAAGAAAGAAGATGAAGTGAAATAGTATTTAGGGTCTTTGGGGTTCTGACCTTAGATTTTCTCCAACCTAGCCCAGCAAAAAAGGACAGCACCAGAGTACAGAGTCCTCCTGAACCTGGGAAACCAGCCACATTACTGCCAAACACAGCAAACACGGACAGACCCAGCAGCAGGAACGAACGCTTTACAGCCACATCTTTCTGCATAAGGGAGGAAGTACATCAAACAGATACCTTTATATATATAAAATATATGTATAATAAACTAACTCCAGTGAAAACAGTGGCTGTAGCTTCTTACCACCCTGTAGGGTAAGTACTGACCTGGTCTTTGCTTGGGAAATAATGAAGAAAGAAACCAAAAGCCAAACCGGCAGCCATCCCACCTAAAACCTCCAAAAGCCCTCGAAGGATGTTAAACCAGGTGGAGCCTAAGAGGACGACAAAAGGTACTGTATTTTAATAGACAGCTGGATCTCTTTTTGGAAATATGTGCAATATACATGAACAAATAGGTTTAAATCTTAAAAGTTAACATCACTCCCTAACTGAACATTTGCGCTTAACCAAAAGATACTGACATCGTCAAAATGAATCAAAGTTGTTTAATGTGTTTCTGATTTGTTCAAGGACAGTAATATTAACCGGGGCAGGGTTACAGACACATCCAAGCTTGTTTAGTTACCAAGACTTGGACAGTAAGTAGTACCGAATATAAGACAGTAGCTATTACAGAACAGTACTGAAGTATATAACCAGATACAGGAAAACAGTATTACACAGACATCCTAACTAGACTAAACTTTCTAAACACTGGCCTAACTTTAAGATCGGTATCCGAACGTCTGTTTCAACAGTCTGACTTTATTGTTCTTAGGCAACTGTAACAGGCAGTACAGCTCAGTACAACTATAACTAGCGTAACGACATTACATGGATCTACGTTGCAAACGGTGGTTTCACTTATGAGACTTTGTTTGAGCATTTTAAAACCAGACACTGCAGACACTCCACTGTCTGCATCTGTTACATTCATGTGTTAACAGTCATGAAAACTAAGCAAAGAAAATATTACAGCCATAGATAAGATAAAATATCACTTTATTGATCTAGAAGGAAATTGCAGATAGTGTTAGATAAAGTGTGAATAAGTGTTTCCAACGATTTTACCTGGGAAATAACTGCTCTCTGGATAACTAACTTACATTTTTAACATTACTCTGATTACAGGTTTACATTTCAGTTGTGTGTACATTTAGTTGTTGGTTTTGTAACAGAAAGGATGCTGACTTTGTTGACATTTGTGAGAATGTAGGTTTACATTTCCCAAATTAAGACGAAATGGGATTCTGTCTGTCACATCTTACATTAGAACAAAAAAGAAAAGAAGACAGGATGATGGCCGCAGAAGTTAGAAAACTTAAATGGCTCTTAAAGCTCTTATAAAGTTATTTCACAAAATGGTCATGAACACATTCCCTGATGTCTAAGACATTGTTTTTGTGGTAGGGTTTGGCTCAGTTTGCTGTACTTTAATTAACTGAAATGGTGAAGAGGTATATAAATTATATAGCTATATTTTCATGTTGCATCGCTGGAGTCCTATCACCACAACTGTAAATTTCTCTACAATGTACTGTTTTACATCAGACCACTCATGACACTGATTAATTAGAAATGATAAAACAGTGGAATTCCAATTCACAAAACACATGTAGTTTCACTTAAAACTCAAATAAAGACCAAATTACTTTGGTATCATCGCCCCTTTCCTTACTGTTCTGTTCTCAGGTGACAGACACTTTACCTGTGGCGAAAGCTATGCCCAGACAGGTGGTGAAGCCTGTGATGGCCAGGATATCATCAAAGCTGCCAGCTGCCATTAATAGAGTGGGAACCCCCTGCTCTAATCCATAGCCATCCTTCTGGAGCAGCAGCATGGAGGGAACCACCACTGCAGGAGACACAGCTCCCAAAACAAACCTACAACAGGCAGCCAGAAACACAAACCAGACATCACATGCTGACTGTGAAGCTAGGAATTACTTAGATGTGTAAATTAAATCAGCACTTTTAGAGTCTTTTATCATCAAAAACCATTACAATAAAAGAGCCACACTTTCTTAAACTGATGAGGCAGGTGCTACAGCACTATACAAGAACTTTACTCATTGAATTTCTGAAGGTCGAGTTGTAGCTGTCAGATCACATTTACCCCAGTATAAAGCCCCAGATCCAAGGTAAACCCATGAGGAAGTGGGAGACCAGCGCCACAGTGGATGCCTCTATGAGGCATGGCCCCACCGCCACACGCACACAGACAGCTTTCAGCTTTTTGAGGGCCTGAAACACAAACCACACATAACGTTTCTGGAATTAAAGTTTGTCGTTTGCTAGGATGGACTAAAGTCCTCGACCACGTTTGTGCAGTGTTGGACTGAACTAGTTGCTGACAAGTCACATACAACACTTGACCACTTGTATTTAGAACTGTGCCAGTCACTGGAGTGAAACTTCTCTGTGGTAAATATGTATGAGTTTATATGGATCTTAAGCACTTGTGCTCCAAGACTTTACAGGTGAAGTGACAGAATGAGTTGCATACCGATCCATCCAATCCCAAGCCAGCTCTGGCCAGAATAACAGCCAGTGCAATGTTTCTTAGGGAGGCTGACCATCTGAAGTCAATGTAGACCGCCTCTGTCACCACGGGGATGTTTCTGAGGAGGACCCCTGCCAGCAGCATGCCTGAGGACACATAAACACAGCAGTGAGAACCCAAACAAACTCTAGGCTACTCATTACACCTTCCCCACAGATTACTGACAGTGCGCCAGTACAAAAAGCCAACAAAACCAAATAAAACTGTAATATTATCGAGAAAAAATATGATGTATGAATGCGGGGAACAAAGCTCAAATAGCAAGATTTAACAAGATGTCTCCCAGCAGCCTGGGCTTTAGAAAAACCTGTGGGACAAAGTATTCACAAGCAAGACCAGGAAACAGCTTGTAATAAAGTGAAAATAGGGATTCCTTAAGCGGCATGGAGTGGAAATGTTCTATCTCTTTGTCAGAGTGATAAATTAATGACAATAGAACTGTAGTTATTGGAAAATTCTAGAAAGCTTTATCTTGCATGTCTGCAGGTAAACAAAGTCGAAGAGCCATCATTAAAACAGCCACACAAATCAGCACATGCTTTAATATTCAGCTCTTACTGAAGAAAACATTAGCTTGGAATAGAGACGGACCCGTGAGTACCAGACTCAGAGACTGAGATTCCTCTCTTACAGTATTGCCTGGTCTTCCAATGATCTTTATCCATATTTAATTCTGGTCTAAACCAGTCTATCAGGTCTAGACTAGCTTCGCACACTGTTAATGAAACTGAACACTCAAGACAACTGATTCTGTCTCTTATGTGGTTTGGCAGCAGCACCATGAGCAGATGAAAAGTAGTGCTGCAACTAAAACTTAAGGGCCAGTAAACCAATTTTGAAAATCTATTTACCTTTAGCTAGCCTGAGCACAAATCTGAAGAAAATATTCAGTTTATCAAACAGGTTAGCTAAAACAGGATGTTCTCTTAATTCATCATATATAATTTTAACTAAATAGGACCTTTGTAAAAAGATGCCATATGGCCCCCATCCCTACTTGTAGAGAACTGCAACCTGTTTCAATGACCATGTGTACCATATTAATGTTACACAGGAGAGACTAGTGGCAAATATTATTCCCAAACATGTGCAGATAGCACAATGTTAATACAACGTTCAACCTAAAAAATCTGTTCTACTTTTTGTTTATAGTTGATACATAATGTTTTAAATAAAGAGAACTGGGTCTCTGTCGTTGTCACTCTGGGCCCGAAAACCTGCCATAGTGCTATGTGACTTTGGAGGAGCCAAAGAGACCTATCAGGAAAATTGCTTTATGGCACTGCAATCCTTTATGGCACTACATCAGAGATTATAATGCATCTCAGACTGGCTTTTCTTTTTTGTCTCACAGCTCATGGAAAAACAACAAAAATCAGACAGCAGATTGTTCATAGCTGCTAATGTTATTTATGAACGATTTTGGTGTAGGTTTTAACCTTATCTGTGTCATCCCTGTCTTAGGGTTTTGCATTTCTTCTGGGTGCCAAAAGTCATCTAACCTCAGTCCCACTTCAGCCTGCCTGCAAAGGAATGCATTTATCTCACGCCAAAAAGTTTGGCCAGCCTGTCGACCTCCCACCACATAAGCCTTGAAAGTTTGAACCTCCTGTAATAAAGTCCTGGAATACTACCATGTAGGTCAGCATGGCTCTTTCTTTCTCTTTACCCCTAATTAATTTATTTGAGGATAATAAAACACTGGAACTGTTGTTTACTGAGAAAGGAAACAGTTTTTATAGCCATGGGCTGCAATTTCAATTCTCTCAATGATCTCTGAAGCTTGTCCAATTTCACAGTAGTTGCTATGAAAGAAAGTGTTTGTGAGTGCAACACTGAAGGGTTTTTAAGTAAACATGGCATGTCCATGTTGACATTTTCCATGTATCCTTTGGGTCTGTCAGCACGGCAGAAAAACACAAGCCACAGACCAGAGAGGTCTGAATCCTGGTGGGTTCTGAGTGCTGAATACAAAGCAGCCACTGCCACTCCCAGCACTGTTTCTAAACTCTGCTACTAACACACAACATGAGTGACTTAAAAAGCAAAAAAAGAAAGAGAGATATGAGAGAGAGAAAACAAAAATAAGGAGAGGCAGTGAATGTGTCTTACCCAGCAGAGGAGGGACGGGTGGTAGTTTGGGGATACGAATGAGCCCCACCAGCTTTCCCCCAGTGAGAGCACAGAGAAAAACAGTGACAATGCCGAACAGATTCCCTCCAGGGAGACACTCTTTCTCAGTGATGGACCAGACCACCCCGAACAGCACTGCGGCCATGGACACTGCAGGAGCATGCAAACACAGCACTGAACAATAAAGGCTAATTCTGAACATCACACATAATCTACTACATACAGTGTATATGTTCCAGGTACATGTTTATGGTCCACCTAACAATACAAATCATATATAGCTTTAGTCCTGGTGGCAGGTGTCCTTCACGACTTGCTGATGTTCCTGCTCAAACAAACCTAATATAGGTTCTTAGGGGTGTTTGAGGAGGAACTACACCAAACCCTAGTTGTCATTAGACTTCAGACCAACCTGTGTTAGTGTGTCAAAACCCAGTTACTTTTCTGTATAATATCTAATATCTCTGACAACTAAAGAATGTTACTCTGCACAGGCTTGTTTTGTGGGAGGAAAAACTCCAGGCTTTTTTTTACTGGACATTCGAACAATAAGACCTAACTCAAGCAAGAACAAGTGAATCAAATCCCAGCTGGTACCATCATAATACACACACCCATCAATTGTATTGTCTTTTTTGTCATTTTATGCCACTCTAAAGTGGGTAATCTGACTAATTACATACCTTTGTTGCTTAGTCACTTAACTTACTAATATTAGTAACTAATATCATTTACTAATATCAGTGCTCCACAATGATCCACAAGTTTAGAATCAAGCAAGGCTCATATTTTTCTCAGCCAATGTGAAAATACAGGCAAAACCCCAGCATGTGGAGACTCCGGAAACTACATCCATTTTGCAAACAAAATGAAGCCTCTGTTATTTAAGCAGGTTTAAGCAAGGACCAAAGTATTTTCCTTGGCCACTTTTAACCGTAGAACATGTTTAAAACAACATTAAGTAACAATTTTACCTTAAAATAAGCTTGAAAATCATTTTAATTCTACTTATAACGGGAAGAATGGCGTCTCTGTCACTGCCATTCTGGACCTGGAATGCCTACTATAGGACTATATGACCTTAGAGGAGCCAAAGAGACCCATCATGCAACTTGCCTATTGCTTTACGGCACTAGGAGTTCGAACCAGCACACAATTCTAGATGGCAATCTGCTGCCCTTAATAGACTCATAATAATGCTTGGTGTCTTTAACTTCACCAGAAAGAGTAAAGAATTTGGTAAATCCGCTCAGATGCAAGTGTTACCAACGACAGAGGAGATCTCCCTCGAGTATCAAACACCATTGGCATTACAGGTGGCCCATAGTAGAAACTCTGGCACTAAGCTACATTCCTCCGTGGCAACAATGAATGGAACTGTCCTGCTGTTACAAATCTTGAGCACACACCAAAACACATAAGTTGGAACTTTTAGCAGTAGACCCATGGAAAAAACACACAGCCCAATTTTTATAGTGCCAAAAGTCTCTGTATTTCTTCGAGGGTTAACCCATTCCCAGCATACCCTGTATGTACTGCAGGCTCACCTTTGGTAATGAGGGAGGCGAGCAGACCCCGGGGTGGGCATGGACACCTCCTGCGGAGCCACCCGCAGCATTTGTGTGGTGGGTCAGTGTTGGTGCAGGCATCCACTGAGTGCACCACTCGCGGGATGAACACAGTCTCCTCAGTTACGGTGGTGCTCGGGCTATCAGGCCGCCTGACCAACACCTGGAGCGTCTGGTTGACGGAGAGGTGATGCTAGGTGGAATCCAAAAGACACGTCAACCAAAACCAAACTCAGCCACTATATAAAACAGCTTTTCAGGGAACAAAGGAGGGAAGATAAGGACCAGGCAGTTGTTCGCTCCGAACAGAGCAGCAAAGTGCACTGTACACACAGACCACAGATAACGGTCATTAAGTCCTTAAGAAAGTGTACTATCAGGATACATCAGCAGAGCCATAGTCACTCTGTTTGTACTGCTGTGTTTGTTGCCCACACCCATCCTAGACTGCATGGCTCAAGTTCTGATAGGAGAATTGAAAAAAGCTTGTGCAAAAGTTACAACAATCATGAAACCCACAGCACATTACAGATTGAAGGCCAAAGGGTCCAAAAAAAAGTATATACTGTATGGACAATTGAAGACAACACTTCTATTCACTGAATGGTGCACACATTACTGACATAGGTGCACACAGCTGGTAAAATCTCCATAGAAAATCAATGCCCACAGAATAGGAGGCACTGGAGCAGTCACAAATGAGTGTAGGCTATTGCTAATGTTAAAAGGCCCCCAGCTCTGGGTTAATGCACCAATCAATATCACTGGGATTGGTTATAGTAAGAAGAACTAATCATCTAAAGGTCTAAAAGCATGCCTAGTGTAAAGGGGGCACAGACTCTCTATTAATACCACTGGCTTCAGAAGAAACATTGGTGTCTACCTAAGGTCTGCACATACAGTGGACATCTATTAGAGCAACTTACCTCTGCATGGTTCCCCACCACGGGACATTCATCCTCAGTCCTCTGTGAACAGATCGAGCGAGAAGAATGCGGTCTAGACTGGGCATCGTCCATGGCATGGCAGGCTTACTTCATCCTACAGGTAGTGCACTGGCCAGTAACGATCCGCATTCCTGCTGCTGCCCATTAACTGGGCGTCTACAAAAGCAGTGAAAGGACGTCAGTCATTTGTCAAAGAGTACATATGTACACAAGGGCAGATTCCCAATCCTGAGTTCTGGCTTTTAAATCCTTTGCTGATGCAACACCTCATACAGCTCATTCCCAAGCCTTTCATAGGGTAGTCTTTCACTGAAATTGGGTAAAGCCGGGAAAACATAAAGAGGCGCTGGACGGAGCTATTCCAAGAACTGAACTAAAACCACAAAACCAAGCTAGACTATTAGTGTAAAAGTGTACTTGTGAATTAACATAGCACTGTACTTAACAGATAAACATGCAGAAATGTATTTTTGGGAGGTTATTAAATTAATCTTTCAGGTAATATTCCAAAGCATTCCTGTTCTACATTCGGAATGGTACTTTTCACACTAAATACTCAGCAAGAAAATAACAAACAAGTGGAGAGTACTGCAGATCAACCGACAGAGCTAATAGACTGGAGAAGTTTCTAAAGCATTCGAGTGGGAAGACGTTTCCTGTGGGTGTGGAAAAGATGCCACTGTATTCCTACAGGGTCATATTGTCCTTAATCAAGCAATTAAAACAAATAGGGAGAAGCTGACAATAAAGGAACTGGGTTTAGCACCGACCAACACATTTTTTATTTATTTATTTTTCATTATTTTATTATTATTTTAATGAAGAGGCAACAAAAATATGCAATGCAATGCAAAAAATATGGTGCAAAAAAATTCTTAAATAAGTCACCTATTTAATTAATGAATTTGGATGGTAAAATATTAGACACCAGATCTAATGGCATTGTTTAACAGTGAAAGCAAGACCATTTCCAAATGATAAGAACACATAGGATTAGGACTGAACAGCTATTAGAATTAAAATTAGGATTTAGGACCATTTGCCATCACACAGAGGAATCTGTCTACTGCATTTATCCCATCTGTGAAATGAAACACCCACACAGACATACTAGGGGGCAGTGGGCCCCCATGTACTGAATGACCAAGTATCCCATTAATGGATTTTTTTCTTTCCTGATGGCACAGATATGTTCCAGGATGGTTATGCCAAGATTCACTGGGCTCTGATGGTAAAAGAGTAGTTCAGGCTGAATAAACTAACAGCAGTTGGTCCAGAGTCCTGACCTTAACCCCACTGAAAGACTTTGGGTTGTGCTGGAGAAGACTTTGTGAGAGTGGTTCAACTCTCCAGTCATCAATACAAAACCTCAACCAAAAATGTTCTGCCATTAGATAAGGTTGTCACACAACCATAGAGACATCTTAAATAATCACATCATTTCAATCATATATATATATATATATATGTATATAGTACTAGAGTTCTAAAACAACACAGTAACTGAAAGCGCCACATCTTCTCATTGTTTGGAAAGTACAAGCCCAGGAGCAGGTTTACCACTGCGTTACATCACCTCACAGCAACACTGCAGGCGTTTGACCTGTGTGCTGAAAACAAGCCGGATAGTCATTATCCCCTTTCGTCCGGAGGATGCATAGGGTTTGATTTGTTACACCACATGACACTGTCCCACTAAAGTTTAACCTGAATTTGTGGAGCAGTGATGGTGAGTTCACAGACAATGATTTTGGGAAGTGCTTCCACAAAGTGATTTCCACCACACCAGTCATGCCTTGGCTATAATGCAGTACCATCTGAGAGCCTTGTCTGTTGCATGCAGAGATTTCTCTCCATACTGTAGATCTTTCAATGATGATATCTACAATGCTTTTACATTAAGGAACTTTATTCCTGAACTGCTGCACTATTTGCCTGTCCAGTCTTTCACAGAGTGGTGAACCTCTCCATCTTTACATCTGAAAGGCTCTTTCAGATGCTCTCAGTCCCATTACTGACCTGTTACCTGTTACCCATTAAGATGTTGCACCTGGTGGCTTTAGCATTACTCAAGTTCGCCAGTCTTTTGCTGTCCAATCCCGGATTTATTGAAACATGTTGTTGGCATCAGATTCACAAACATAACCATAAACATAAGGTTTCAACTCTGGATGTGCTGTGTTTGTACTACTGTCAGTTAAATACAGGGTTTAAATGACCTGCACATCACGTTTCAGTCTGTTTATATTGACATTTTCCACACGCTGTACTGAAGCAGACCTGCTGCTGCTGTTGTTGTTACTCAGCTATGACATATGCATAGCAGTGTAACATGCTAATTCGCAGCAGCTAATCCGATTCAGACCAGAGTACCTCACTAATCAACTTGTGTCCTTACAGTGGGAGACCATATGGCACAGTGGCTGTGAGAGACAAGCTGTTCCTTCACAAGGTAAAGCTAAGCAGCATGTTAGCTAGCTAATACTGCTAATTTCATAAATAACAGGCTACTAAGCCGGTTTTAATACAAACTCTACCTCGGGGGTGGCCTATTTAACCAGTGTTCCCTACACCAGCTGTTAGCTTAGCCAGCTAACGTTACCGTTACTTCAGTTTGTTTACCTGGACGCCCTCAAAGCTAACACTCTGTAACCCCTTAACTCGTCCATACAGCGAAATATTTTTGTTATCATAACCCGTTTTAAAAGAAAAACTGCTGTTCATGTATATACGTGTGGTAGGAACTGTCAAAGCGCACTTACCGGCTTCTCTGCTCTTACGCTAGCTGTAGTGTGGACCGAACAAGCCGCGGACAACGGATTTGAATCACGGTTAAGTCTCGAATCGATCCTTACCTCCCTACGTAGTGCACGACGACCTAGGGCCCTAGGAGAATCTTTAAACTGGAGGACCGTAAAACCCTTAGTGTCCTCACTACATAGTGGACAGGAGTGCGACTTGAGACACAGCCCCAGGAGATTAGCTCCTGTTCACTACATCCTCAACAAGCGTGAAGGATGATTATAATTAAAACTGGTTTATTAAAAGAACATAACACAAACGCTTCACACAAATGTGCATTATTAATTTATTATGCCAAAAATAATTAATTAATCAAGTAATCTGTGTATATTTGTGTGGCATGTGCCATCATTAATCAATAGTGTTTATTATTAAATGCCATGTAATTAGCTGTGTAAACATTCAATATTCATCCCGGCTGAGCAAACAGCACAAACAGAAGCACAAATCGAACCATTAAAATCAGCATTTATACTCCTAACTCATTCATAACTCTTAATGACAGGCAGACTGAGGTCTATGAGATGTGCTTAAATCAGTGAGAATCACATTCAAGTCACCAAATGCCTTAATCTGGGAGCAGTGCAAAACCATCAGAGGCTCCATCCTCCATCGATGACGTGCTCCGTTCCAGTCACGTAGGCAGACTGCAAAATGACCACATTCATTTTAGTGTCATTTTAAAGATTATTAGACAAGAAAAAACCTATAACATACATACCAACGAAGCACTGAAACAGTCTAAATTTAATGGGAACATATTTTACAGACTAAATTATGTAAATGAGCTATTCTGATTGGCTGCCCATGTTACACATTATTCAGGAGTTCCTCATCTGTCCCCCCCTTCTTCATGAAAACACCTTATGACTCCAGGTGTGAGTGGGTGAGGCTAAACCTCCACAGGCAGTTTTGGTTATCTGCCCAGTGTGCTCTGATTGGTCATCTCACCATCTCTGTTCTAAAAGGGTCAACTGCCAGTAGTTGCTGTGCCTTGTGCGAGGGCGTGCCAAGCTTTCTGGAAGGCGGGCAATAAGGAATGTGTTACAAGATGATGTCACCTTCTAACAGGGAATAGGGCCAGAATTTCAACAAGGCACTTCAGGCAGCCGAGAGCAGCGGTTTCTGTGGGAGAGAGTTTCTCACTCTGGCATGTACTTTGGGCTTTATAACTTTGCATACTGTTCATAACACACTAAAGGAATAGCATTTACATTAACATTTATACAGGCTGTATTTGTTACTGATATATGTTAATGAGCTCTGCTTTGATTGTCTGCCCCATATTCTCCTTTATTCTAAAAGCTCTCCGGGGTTGAAGCTCTCCGTGTAACTTCAGCATGAATGGGCAGAGATAACTGGCTGTAAGCCAAAAAGATGGGTATATCTGAAAGGGTTAATGACATCACCAAAAACTGTTTATTTTTCCAACTCAGTTTCCAGTGGTGTGGACCTGGGTGTGAAATGTATGTTTTAAAACATTGTTCATATATTTGAATTAAAAAACAGGGAACATGATTTCACCGTGCTTTCATGATTTCCATTCAATGGGCTTTTTAATTGAAATATCTGTTTTGATGAAATGACCTTAATGAAGTACTCTGCTCTGTTAAAAGCCTCGGCATTCAGTGGGAGTGCACATACTGTTCCCATGTTATTTACATCATAAAAAAACCTGGAAATAACAAATTGTGCATTTGCTGATAGAATGTTTGGAGCAAAATGTATCTAACACAGGTTCTAAGTGAATCCCAAATTGATGCTGGGGGAAAAAAAATCAACATCTTGTTCCAGCACTGAAAATGACCTCACCTCATCTGAGGCCAGGTAAACACACAGATGAGCCACTTCTTCTGCGGTGCACAACCTGCCTGTCTTCTGCCTGTCCATGAAGTCCTTGAACGCCTTAGAATGCAGGACGATAAACAGATATGAGGGTCACGCCAGGATGAAGAAAAAACCAACCTTGCTGGTAATAAATGAAGATTTGCTTACAGTGAATGACTGTTGGTATGCACTGACATGCCAAAAGCTATGGGATAGCAGTATGTAAATGTACAAGGCACGGTGCAGGCTGGGTGTTCTTATAGCATGGGTTGGGTCCACTGGTCTGCCTAAAGAGGTCATTGACTGCTACCCGCTCCGTTTCACTGCAGCCACTTGCAGACTGCATGTACCCCCCCACAGTAGAGGGATATTCCAGTAGGATCATGCACCATGCCACCAGGCCCAAGTTGTTCAAATGGTGGGAGGAGCATTCTGGAGATTTCTGACAAATGGTGTGGCCTGCAAGTTTCCCTGACATAAGGCTTTCACTTACATGCCTCATTTGAACATTGATAATTCTTGTCGCCCTGCCAGTGTTCGGCTGTGTTCAGCTTTACTCACAAGATAACACCTCGCAACTTATACAGGTCTGGGCGCCTCCAAGCCGTCCCCTGAAGTAAAGCCACTTCAAAATAAATACTCCTATGCCATGATTTTTGGTATGTCAGTGTACTATGAATACTATCTGGTCAGCACAGGCATGGTAAATCACTCCTCATCACTTCAGCTTAAATAGGTCGAGGTTAAACTGCTACAGGTTTAGTAAATTCGTGGGTTTATTATTGTGACAGGCACAGGCTGTACTTGCAGCTTAGTTTCTAGGATTCTTTTATTCCTCCAAGCCTACCTGCTCTGGATCAGGCCTGGCCTGGATTCTTTCCCTCAATGATGGTGTGTCTACAGTTCCTGTGGAGAGAGGAAAGAGTTCATTACAAGGCTGCACTGTTAGGAAAGCTAGCGATAACCAACTCTAAAATTAAATCTAGCATATTTCAGAGAAAGCACAAAATAGCACTTAAAATAGCACCTTATAGTGTACAGTATCTTTATAATAGGCCTGCTAGTAGGTGTTTATCTAAATTAGAGATGTGCCAGTTCGATACTCAGTTTGATATTGGCCAAAATTACTGAATCAGATATTGGACAAACATTTGTCTACAGCTAGCTTGTCAATGCTTAACTGTCATGTTATTTCTTTCTTTAGAGGAGCAGAATATTTGTTTCACATTATAGGATTGGACATATACTAAAAACTGCGACACTAGTATCGATATTGCTCAAAGTGGTATCGAGCCAGCCCTAGTATGAATAAGGACTCTCTCTTCAAACCAGAAAAAACGCATTTTACTTTCTGTGCATTGGCATTCAGAAACTGACCAGTACCCTGTAGCTACCTACCAGGGCAGATGCAGTTGCAGCGGATGCCTTGCTCGATGAAATCTGCGGCTACTGACTTGGTTAACCCAATCACAGCAGCTTTAGATGTGCAGTAGACACATCTGTTCACAACACCTATAGAGGAAACAAGAAAAACAATGTACCATCACACATCGAACTAACGCCAATCTGCAGATCCAGGATGCCTCCAGAATGGCTGTAATGGAGTAGAGCAACAAGACGTGAAGCCAAAAGCTGTCCACTCATACCTTTGATGCTAGATGCCACGGAGGACATATTAATGATGTTACCAGACTTCTGAGCCAGCATCTGTGTGGATAAACAAAGGAATATCAATCCATCAAAACTAGCAGAATGCATTACCAAGTTGAATCTAGCTAACCAGTCCAATTTGTCTCAGTCTGTGAGCAAAACACTTGTACATTTCGTCCAGTTCGACTCATTTCTGCCTCAGTTTTTTAAATTTCAAAGTAAATCTTAGTAGTACATTTATCACGTTTAATGTCCTGATTTCTACCTGTAATAAGTTTTCAGTCATTTCAGTCAAGTTTTCAGTCATAATCATGAAAACAAGAGTTCAGCTAAAGAAGAATTCCACCAGTTTTTCCAAATACTGGCGTATATCTAATAATAAGCTATTAATAAAGTATTAATAAGGTAGTCATTCATTACTCAGTTTGTTTTTAAATGGTACCTTGTTGAAAAATATGTTTTTTGGGGAATATTTGGAATCTTTATGGCCAAAAGAATCACAAAATTATAATAAAGCTTTGTCTCGGTCAGTGTATTCACATCAATTTTAACTCAGATATTTCTGTCACACGGCTTTCAGAGGCATTAACCTCTTCAGACTTCCATCACGCTAACTCCCATTATACCATCACTGTGAATAATTCTGGCTCTGCAGGTAGGACGAAACGTTTCACCAAAGTGCAGAACCTGATTACATCTTAACTATTACATTATGCAGACACTTTGTCTGGGTTTCTTTGTTCCCATTTCTAAGAGGGATTAGGAGCTGACCTTTCTGTTGGACTCCTAATCCCATAAAGCAGAAAAGACAGCCTAAAAAAAACGTGTGTCTGAATGAGTCAGTATTGTGAAGAGAGACGGGCAGAGAGTGGGGCATATGCTCTGAGCTAATCCGGTAAGGAGAAGCAGGAGGTCACCTTGGGCAGAAAGGCCTTGATCATCAGGTACATGCTGCGGACGTTGAGGTTCATGGTGAAGTCCCAGTCTTTCTCCTCGCAGTCCAGGATAGTGCCATGATGAACAAATCTGCAGGCAATCAACAAAGAGTCGGCTGAATCAGAAGCTACTGATATTCAGTCCACACTGTATTAAAGTCAACCTCAGGCAGAAGTCACAATGATATTCCTGAAGGAACGTAAACAAGGTATCAGGGAGGGTCTCTGAGTTTCATGAACACTGGTGAAACATTAGAACAGTGGTTTATATTCATTTCACATGCCACTAGTGCACGGTGAGGTTTCAAGATGGGTAAGAATCGCCCTCTAACACTTTCAGCTATAATTAAAAATGAATTTTACAAAATAACATGATGCATTTAATTATGCTTTATATGAACAGAAAGTCAGTCGTTATGTTTTAAACGTTTGGGAACACCTTTATAGCACATTATAACGCATTCATGAGAAACATAGCTATACATATTTATAAAATACATTTTACACTATAAAGCCAAGCTTATTATCCATAATGATTTGTTAATGCATTTTAAGTAATGTTCATAACATGTTATACGAGCATATAAGTTGCATTTGTCAGTTTAAAGCAAAATGATGCATACAATTGGCTATAAATTGTAATTCAGTTTTGGTCATGTTTACAATGCCTTATAAATGCATTGTTACATGAAGAACGTGCTTATTGATACTCGTTATCACAGTAATCATAGGAAGTGGTATAACGAGTCAGCGCACAATTAGAGAACATTTGTTTACAATCTGTGAGAATACAGTATTTACAATCACACAAACATAATTACTCTTTATTTCCCGAAATAAAATAAATAAATAAAATGGCATGCTGACTTACTTTGGCTTAATGATGCTGTAGTCTAGTTTGAAAGTTTTTAAAAGCTGGATTAATCCTCATATATGAAAAGACTGACTGTAATATGCTAGTCATGTGCTTTGTTATAATTAGCATAAAACTAAGAAGCCTTAAAATTTCTCAGTTATATGTGAAAACTGTAAAAACACAGTATAAAATGCTATATAAGTTAAAATGAAGGGGATCTATTTAATGTTTATTTTTCTGGGTCTATTAAAATACACCTGCCTGCATCAGTGTGGAATGGAGAGCTGTACTTTTCAAAATCATATAGTACATGTCCTGAAAACACTTATATTTACTGAATTTTGAAATTCTTGAGTCGAAGAGTATTTAAAAACTATTTCTTTATGGAAACTTTGCAACTTTGCCATTACAACAGACTGTACGTATACTTTGATTAACCTAAAGCATCTAAAGGAACTACCCTGCCACGTTGAAAAGCACGTCAACACGGTCAAACTCTTTAGCCAGCGCCTCCACTTGGTCCTTTTTGGTAACATCCAGCACTTTGGTCTTGATCCCTACAGAGAAACAATAAAAGGAAAAGGAAAGCAATCACAACCTTTCCACACTCAGAAGCGCATAGAAACGGAGATCCATCACAGGGAATTAACAGGATTAGAGGGGATGAGAAAAGGGCACACACAGAAATCTAAGAAGTGGATCACCGGCCTGAAACAACTTCATGCACATACGGTAATTGAAGTTCAGTGAACGAAAAAATAAGCACAAACTGGATTAAGTGAAAGATCACGCATGACAACATGTGATTTTCATCACGCGGGGGTCTTTTATAACCGACACTAATACAGTGGGCTGTCATGTAGGCAACTAGCAGTTTGAGCCATTTAACACAAATATGGACAGAGGTATTATGGTGTAGAGGAGCTGAAGCACATTATCAAACTAATGTTCTACATTTCAGAAAAATGGTAAAGACATCAAAACTGAACAGAACCTACAATCTGAAATATAAGCTCTAACGCATTAGGGGGCAGTCGTGGGCTGGAGGTTAGGGAACCAGCCTTGTGACCGGAGGGTTGCCGATTTGATTCCCTGAACTGAAAGTAACGACTGAGGTGCCCTTGAGCAAGGCACCTAACCCCCATTTGCTCCCTGGGTGCCGTGGATAGCGCTGCCCACTGCTCCGGGTAAGTGTGCTCACTGCCCCCTAGTGTGTGTGTTTGTGGGTGTTTCACTTCACGGATGGGTTAAATGCGGAGACTAAATTTCCCCACTGTGGGATCAACAAGGGATTAAAATCTAGAAAATCTAAAAAAATTAACAGGCCTCTAGTAGTCCTTAGGATTTTACAGTGATCGCGATTGAACCTTTTTACACTAGTTCACTAGTTCTATATGACAGCCCTTTGAACACCTCTGGTCAAATGACTGAGCGTCTACAGAGAACACTAAAGATAAACTCTTTTCTGCAGATTTATTTGAGCTTAACTGAATTTATAATATAAAAATAAAGTATATAAATGTTCCATAACTTTTAATCAGGGCACATTTTTACATAGTTTTTTAGATATTCATTATTAAATATTCCCACTGCCCGTATTTAAAAAACACAGCAAAAATGGTAAAGAGGTGTCATTCCAAGTTTGGAGTTTGGAGAATTTCTATAGGTTTAATCATTGTTTCACCCAATATAAAAGAGCAGCCGTTCTTTATATAGACATATAGATGTAGATGTGTGTTTTTCTTCAGACAGCGAGGATAAATTTGCGAATACTCTTTATGATTCTACTGTGCAGAATGTGTTCTCTGTAGAAGACGGGTTCATTTATTTCCTCTTTGAAAGTAACTTGACCACAGGTGTTCAAACATATGCAACCAACTGTAGATACCTATTACCATGGCAACTGTGTAAAACCCACAACTACCATCTAAATAGTTCCTTTTAGTTTACTATTATGAATCAAACCAACTGATTCCATTTAAACAGTGGAGGAATGTACGATTTTACAGTGCACTAAATTAGTTCCTACAGAATCGGTTCAATTAACTGAACTGATCTGAACGTGGTATACACACCAGATACAGTGTGATTCATATCGTGCAGAAAATCGTGAATAGCATATACAGAGCCCTCTCTTCTTCTGCTTGTTTTTACTAACTTGTGTCAGTAGATGGCAGCACTACTCTACCTGGAGTGCCATCCAGTTCTTTCAGTTTCTCTCCATTGATGTCCGTCGCTGTGACCAGAGCTCCTTCCTTAGCAAAAGCCTGCAGAGGGTAAGAAATGTATTTTTTAATTATCAAAAAATAAATAAATAAATAAATAAATAAATAATAAAAGAACAACAAAACAAACAAACAAAAAATAAATATGATAGACACAGTGGGGCAAAAAAGTATTTAGTCAGCCACTTTGTAATACTTACTAAATACGAAATACTTTTTTGCCCACTGTAGATAAATAGATAGATGGATAGATAGATAGATAGATAGATGGATAGATAGATGGATAGATAGATAAAGAGCCAGCTTAATATTAATGCACGAGGCACAGAAATGAGAACAATGTGCTACACAGTATACAGCAGCTTTATACGGCTTGGAGCTATAAGGAACACCTTCAGCTTTCGTGAGTACTGCGATCTTGTGAATAGCCGCTAAATGAATTGACAGTTTAATCTGGTGGAGCTTCAAATGTAATTACAAACCGATTCTTCCTCCTCTGGAGGCGTTTTACATAAATTACCTGAGCTGCTTGGTAGACTGAACGGACAAAAACGCCATCATGCATTAGCTATATTATAACAGCACCCCCTCCTCTGACCCCTCCGACCCCTTCAGCCCCTTCAAACACTCTGCCCTCGCCTCCTCCACCACCCTCAGAAAAGCATCGCTTTCCTTTGATCTTTGTTCACAATCCTCCAGATTAGCTCGTGCTTCTCTACTGATCCTGAGCCCTTCCACTACACAGAGTACCAGGCTGAAGTAGGGACATGTATCATAATGTGCAGACATTTTAATCTAAAGGCTCTAAAGGCTGTGTCTACAGCGAACTCAAATAATGAACCATTATTATACCAGCCAACCAGCTACCAGCATATTTGTATATTTGTCAAGCCTGACAACATCCCAGGAGGCTCCTCATCAAGCTACCTGAGAACATGTCAAGAGAGTATAAAGCAACACCAAGGGGGGTTACTGTAGGGGGATCTAAAAGAGAAGATACAGCTATCTCTGTTTGGTCTCTGCAGAATCGCAGGTGTGTTATTTCATAGCTCTGATGTGGAAAAACAGGAACATGCCCAGTACCACCAGAGCAGAGTGTCACTCTTATAAGCCCTCCTACGGCCGGTATCTAGGGGTCATACTGGGTTTAGTCTGTATCTAGGAGTTATACAGGGTTTAGTCTGTATCTAGGGGTTATGCTGGGTTTAGTCTGTATCTAGGGGTTATACTGGGTTTAGTCTGTATCTACGGGTTATACTGGGTTTAGTCTGTATCTAGGGGTTATACTGGGTTTAGTCTGTATCTAGGGGTTATACTGGGTTTAGTCTGTATCTAGGAGTTATACAGGGTTTAGTCTGTATCTAGGAGTTATACAGGGTTTAGTCTGTATCTACGGGTTATACTGGGTTTAGTCTGTATCTGGGTTATACTGGGTTTAGTCTGTACCTAGGGGTTATACTGGGTTTAGTCTGTATCTACGGGTTATACTGGGTTTAGTCTGTATCTACGGGTCATACTGGGTTTAGTCTGTATCTGGGTTATACTGGGTTTAGCCTGTATCTAGGGGTTATACTGGGTTTAGCCTGTATCTAGGGGTTATACTGGGTTTAGTCTGTATCTGGGTTATACTGGGTTTAGTCTGTATCTACGGGTTATACTGGGTTTAGCCTGTATCTAGGGGTCATACTGGGTTTAGTCTGTATCTAGGGTTCATACTGGGTTTAGCCTGTATCTAGGGGTTATACTGGGTTTAGCCTGTATCTAGGGGTTATACTGGGTTTAGCCTGTATCTAGGGGTTATACTGGGTTTAGTCTGTATCTAGGTGTTATACTGGGTTTAGTCTGTATCTACTGGTCATACTGGGTTTAGTCTGTATCTGGGTTATACTGGGTTTAGCCTGTATCTAGGGGTTATACTGGGTTTAGCCTGTATCTAGGGGTTATACTGGGTTTAGCCTGTATCTAGGGGTTATACTGGGTTTAGTCTGTATCTAGGTGTTATACTGGGTTTAGTCTGTATCTACTGGTCATACTGGGTTTAGTCTGTATCTGGGTTATACTGGGTTTAGCCTGTATCTAGGGGTTATACTGGGTTTAGCCTGTATCTAGGGGTTATACTGGGTTTAGTCTGTATCTAGGGGTTATACTGGGTTTAGTCTGTATCTACGGGTCATACTGGGTTTAGTCTGTATCTAGGGGTTATACTGGGTTTAGTCTGTATCTGGGTTATACTGAGTTTATTCTGTATCTAAGGGTTATACTGGGTTTAGTCTGTATCTAGGGGTTATACTGGGTTTAGTCTGTATCTAGGGGTTATACTGGGTTTAGTCTGTATCTAGGGGTTATACTGGGTTTAGTCTGTATCTAGGGGTTATACTGGGTTTAGTCTGTATCTAAGGGTTATACTGGGTTTAGTCTGTATCTAGGGTTCATACTGGGTTTAGCCTGTATCTAGGGGTTATACTGGGTTTAGTCTGTATCTAAGGGTTATACTGGGTTTAGCCTGTATCTAGGGGTTATACTGGGTTTAGTCTGTATCTAGGGGTTATACTGGGTTTAGCCTGTATCTAGGGGTTATACTGGGTTTAGTCTGTATCTAGGGGTTATACTGGGTTTAGTCTGTATCTAGGGGTTATACTGGGTTTAGTCTGTATCTGGGTTATACTGAGTTTAGTCTGTATCTAGGGGTTATACTGGGTTTAGCCTGTATCTAGGGGTTATACTGGGTTTAGCCTGTATCTAGGGGTTATACTGGGTTTAGTCTGTATCTAGGGGTGATACTGGGTTTAGTCTGTATCTAGGGGTCATACTGGGTTTAGTCTGTCTCTAGGGGTCATACTGGGTATAGTCTGTATCTAGGGGTTATACTGGGTTTAGTCTGTATCTACAGGTCATACTGGGTTTAGTCTGACCAGGTCTTTCTACATAAACCTGTTACACACATGGTAAATATATACTGAGGAGTTCAGTCTGCTCCTGTTCCTGATAGACAGCAGTTTGTCAGTCTGTGTCAGAAGCCACACTGCATTAGAGATTAGCTAACAGGTCAGCATGGTTTACAGGAAGTGTGTAATGATCGGCCATTCAGTTTACACATTGCTAACTGACGGAGTTAAGCATCCAATCAATTGTTAGCCCACTGGCCTCTAAAGAATCTCAGATCACAAACATGTCTTGGATTTCATTTAAACAAGGGAACAGTGGGGTAAATGTGATTTATCTGAAGCTTAGTGTGAGCTTAGTCGTGAAGCAGCCTCGCTTTCACCAGATTTATATTAAACAGCCAGATTCATGCAATTTGCTGAGCCCGAGGCAGTGGCAACCTTACTCTGTCACTTCTATTATTTAACACACAAATACAGCCGTAATGGAATCTGACTGAATCATGTAGCATGCTGCTGGACAGCAGAACCAGCTCCAGCAGCACAGGGGAATAAAATCCAAAATTAAAGCCCACTGCCTGCTGACTATGTGGATTACCCTCACCCCCTAAGTTCTCAGCTGCTGGGGCACTAAGATCATAAGGCTCAATTTGTTAACAGCCGTACTTGTTAGGACATTCTCAGTTATAATGATTTCATAATGATTTCCCCTCAGCCCAAATGCAGTCCATCTCTCAAGACATGCTTTGTTGTCTGAAGTTTGCTTCTGTAGTGTTGCACTGAAGCTACGAGACTATCCCATGCAGCTTCAATATTCTCACGTAGTTACTGCAGATTGTGCAGTAGGGTGGAGGTGGAGTGACACCAGGCTTTCTGGACATGTGATGTGTGGCAACAAACTGTTCATCCTGGTGCTGACCATGGTGCATACAGGGATTTGTTGGTCGTCTTCACCAAGACAAAAGCAGGCCTCGTCACCGAAGATGACCTGCTGCCATTCTGAGTCACTCCATGACAGTCTTGCACGACGCCATTACAGTCTTTGGTGACGCTGATGTGGTGTTAAGGGCAGTTGTCATTACGGTCTGCATGCATGTAGTCTTGCGTCGCAGAGCCGTCTGCCATGGAGGCATCACTGTTCACTGAATGTCTGCAATCGTGGCTGTTGGGTCAGTCAGGTACAGAGATAAGACCCCCCGTTTCATACATCACATGCGTGGCCGGGCCCACCAAGCAAACCTACCCACCAAGTCTCATTCCTGTGGGCTGATAAATGAGGGAATCCATCTTTTGTGGATGAGGGTATGTAATTTATGATGGTTATTGAAAAACTGCACATCCTTGCAACAAAATGAACAACACCGAGACCGACTTTGTGCTGTTCCGCCTGCAGCACAGACACTATGTATGAATGGCTGTTGTCTGCGCACTGCCATTACTACCATCCTGCATCACTCTAGTCACACAGAGTATAAAAGGGCTGTCTGGTTTGTGAGATGCAGCGCTACTAGAAAGGGTTTGGATCGAGTGAGAACATACTGATGCTCCGACATTCTTAAAAGCTGCTACCTGCAATGTCACATTCCTGATGTATTCTGATTCAAACTGTGGTAGGGGTGTTTTTACTCTCAGCTTGAACACTTGGTAAGCTGCACAGGCTCAATTCAGCCATGGCTGTCACTGTTCCCGTTTTAGGAAAAGCAGCGTAACCCTGCAACGGGAACAATAAGGATATGTGTTGTGATGTGAAAAAGTCCTAATGGCAGAGCAATGTTAACAACGTTCACTTGATCTATTACTGGAATTAAAAGGCGTGTAAAATCAACAACAGCTGTGCTGAAAGACGCTACGCTGCTCTGTTAGTGCGTTTTTCGACACGAAAATGAAGATGCTTATACAAACAATGATTTAGCATGAAGATTCCACAGGACTCCTTTAGGGGTGCACTCTAAAGTCTAGCAAACCCAGAAGAAATGATTAACGTCCTGACAGGAGACTCTGTTCACCAGCTTTTCACCAGTATGTGGGTGTAATGGCGATGCAGGGCGATCTTTAATGGAAAGGGCACTTCAGACACCACTGTCACGTGGAGTTTGGCTTTTTTTAATAGATGCTTGATGCAAAGCCTTCCTTTCCCTTGTGGTTTCATTCGTGACATGATTACCACTTTCAGCACATAACTGCTGGGGTGGGGGGCAAATCGATACAGTGTGTTCACTGCACCCTAGTGTGTGTGTGTTCACTAGTCTGTGGGTGTTTCACTTCACGGATGGGTTAAGTGTGGTAGACTTTTTGTACAACTGCCAAAAAAATCGTTCTAACTTCTAAACCAATTACGTGAAACCAATTCTGAACCAAGCCGTCCTTTTGGAAGTCTGAGATATGTAACTGACTATGGCAGCCTGACCAATGCTTTCAACAGTGAAATGTTGGAGATGGAAAACGGTGGATGCTCTGTACTGAATGAGCCACTATAAAGACTGTAAAATGTGTCTTAATGTCTGTTACAAGCTTAAAATGAAACATGGAATGAACTTAACACTGTTCACATGAAGCTAACACCCTACTAGAACCCTACAGGGGCTCTGACACAAACGAGCATTTTAATAGAGGAGGTGTGGAGGTGTTTGTTCCTTGGTGTTTCACATCATGGCCTAAACTAAGGGCCTGGGCTCTGGACTTAGTGTTCTGCTGTGTGGAGCGGTTTCTGAGGTGTGTATGTGTGTGCGTGTGTCTGTGCTGGAGAAAAGGTAAGTGGTTACTATAGCAGCGGCCCTCCCGATTCCTTGAGCAGCTGCCGACAAGACGATCACTTTGCCTTCCAACCTGCCCATGATGTTCAGCTGGAGCCTGTGGAGTGAGCAGAGACATGAGTGGACAGATAAGTGGCTATCTCGTACTAAACTGCAATCCTCGCACATTGTGATACAGCATCATTAACACCTGCGCCTCAAACATCATTTTCCAAATTACTGCGCTGTGAGTGCCTCTGGATTAAGAATCAATTATTATACGCTACAATGGATGCTAATTATTTCGTGTCCTTTATGCAGATAGAGAGAAGCTAGCTCTACATAAATATAGAATAGACACCGGTGATATAAAATCAAAGGACCGATAGAAATGCTTAAAGAAAGGAGGAAAAGCTTCTGCATGAAGTACTGTCCAGTCAGAAAGGTACTATCCAGTTAGAATGGTACTGTCTAGTCAGAAAGGTACTGTCCAGTATGAGGGCAGTCATCATTCAGTCTAAGTGGCAGGCTAGTCCACCAAAACTGCCACCATCGGTTCCTTTTTGGTCATCCTTCGACTCAAGGCTATGGGTCTGAAAGGAGGTGTAGCGGTTAAGAAGCTGTTACTGTAGTAAGGTTTTATGTACTCGTGAGTCTAAATGTATAACTGGGATTATTTTGATGGCGAGAAGCAATTACGAAAATGCAACTAACTCCTAAGACGGAGCTTCATAGGTTGCATGGGCTAATCGTCTTCGTGACTTGATAAACAAGGAGACCAGTTCATGGCCCTTAGAATAAAGAGCCATTTAGCTTGCTGGTTAGGCAGCTAGTGCAGAACGACAAACTACATTGAGACACTAGAGGGCAAAGGTCATCTTAATGTGATGATCGACATGCACAGTAGCCAGAACTGTGTGCTGTGTGCCCTCGAGCCAGATTTTAGCACTGATTTCACTTATGCATTTTGACCTTCAGTCTTGAGCATTTCTGTCTTGTCTGGTCAAAGATGGCCGCCAAGTGAACAGACTTTCCGATACGGGCTTTAATGGTGATGACACTTTGAGCTTGATGTTGACTAGTTGCCGATCACATGATTATGGCACTAGCAAAATGGACACCTCAGAGAAGACAACAGGTGAGGAGGCTGGTGATTTTTCCGGTTTTCTGAAGGCTAGCAATGCCATCCAGGGCTTGTTGGAAAGGGCACATCACACTCTCCTGAACTGTGGAGTTTGGCACCATCATGGCTTATTAAAGATGCTTGTTGCAAAGCATACTCTTCCCTGTGGTGTCCTTCAAGACATCATCACATCAATAGCACTATAATAACAATATTATATAAATGTAAAATTGAGCCTTTTATGACTGTCTGCTTGACAATCACGTTTTACTGCACCGATGAAGAACCGAAGAACTTCATCAGATAAAACAAATGTTAACAGAGTTTTACTTGAAAGACAAAATTTGCAGTTATAAACTTGCAGCTGAAAAAAGGTAATAGATCACTATATATATATATATATAGAGAGAGAGAGAAATACATAGATAGACAGATATTGATATATATCAACTTCTAAAAAACCTTGTACACCCTACATACTGATATTTATTGTTTTAATGCTGAAAAGCTGGGAACGTTTCTACCAGAAACTGTCAGTGCTCTCTGACAGTACTGCATACAGTAGGACTACAGTATATGGTCTAAAGCTAAACATCACCCTGAAATGAAAACTTGAGTGTATGATCTGACATACCTGAAGAGAAAGCGATGTGAAGTGTTAGTTTGCCTTTGATATCAGTTCATAGTCACTTGTCTTGTCTGTATATGAATAACTTCCCACAGGTTTATGTAGTGAGCAATTCTACTGACTGGCCACTTCATCATTAACACCATGCTGGTGCACAGCTAGAGGCTGTAGCCCTCTGTTGGTGGTCCCTTTATTAATGATCAGTTTCTGACCACAGAGCTGCTCCAGGCTGGACATTTTTGCATGATGGATCACCCTCAACCAAGCAGTGACACTGTCACAGACCAAATGTCTGAAACACTCTCTCTTTCTTACACACACACACACACACACACACACACATACATACATACATGTGTGAGGGACACAGCTTTGCTCAGAGTGGGCAGTGCTGTGGTCAGACACTGTTCAATGATGAATGTGGTAGAGGGGTTTCTGCAGGTGGGCTCCAATCCGAATACTTGAGCTACAGTTTAAACAGTGGAGCTACAAGGGTGCATGTTTCCAATAAAGTGGCCAGTCAGTGACTGGAAAAACAAGCTGAGCAAGATACATGCAACAAGTGAGCTACATATCAGTCTGTGTCTGACTGTTTTGGTGCTAAAGCTCAGCAGACCGGAGTTTATCCGTCCACCCCTGTGGTGCAGTTACTGTATATGATCCTGAATCAGAAGCTTCACTCTTGTTCACTCAGAGCAGAAAGAGTGTAAAGTGCTCCACTAGTTCTGCAGGCTGTGCACTAACTCTTCAGCATAAAGAACAGACAGAGGAGGAGGAAAAGAAGGAGCTGCTACTCTTTCATTCTCCATGAATAATTTCAGAACTGTTTAAGCAGAAAAGTAGAAACTTAGAAACACGGAAACAGAGCTCAAGAGACAAGACAACTTACTGTCAACTTCACTGCAGCAGCACTCACGTGATGTAAAGAAAGAGAGGCACGTGACCAATAGCAATGTCAAAATAAAAGTCCCAGCGCTGGTAAAATTTCAGAGAAGTTATTATATTATAAATAATTATACATAATATATATTTATAAAAGTGTATAGTGGATTTCTAGTACATGATTAATGATTATTAAAAGTATATGGACCCTGGTAGTTTCCTTCACAAATTACTACTGAAAACTGCTTAAAGGATTCCAGAAACAACAACAACAACAATAATAAAAATAATAATAATAAACAATCGTATTATTTTTATTATTATTTACTTATTACATAATGCCTTAGTTATTTTTAACTTTTTATTGTAATATTTTGTTTTTACAATCAATTTTAAAGATATAATTTTAAAAATTCAAATGATTACACTTTGTTATGTATGTTAAATGAGCAATTTATAAACAGTATATATATATATATATATATATATATATATATATATATATATATATATATATATATATATATATATATATATATATATATATATAAGAGAAACCACATTCAGCAGCAAACAAAAGAAGTGTTATAAATAAAAACAACATAAGAGAAAACTGCTCCTGCTCTCCAGTGCTGGAGATGCTCTTAGCCACTAAATGACGAGTGAAGTGAAGAGAGAATAAATGAAAATAGGTGGTGTTGTCAATATGGATGCTTTTCTGTTTCAGATGCTGCTGGTACAATTAGAGAATACAGACAAAATAAAAAAAAAATCAAACAGGCTGGACAGTTTTTTCACTTTGCATAGTCTAAAAGCACATGGTGGTCTACCTCTAGGATGCTGTTCCACATGAATTATTATTAGAGCATTATTATAACTGGCTAGGAGCATCTCCAGCGGTGGAGAGCGGCAGCAGTGTTCTCTTACTTGTGAGTCTGAAGAACATAAGCTTCCTCTTAGTCATATATTTTGAGTGCATCACCCGCATTAAACCTTTCTTGACTTGATTAACGTCTATTTATGGACTTGAATCGTTGAATCCTTAGGCTTCCAGGCTGCCAGATAATACCAGCAGATTGTATCTTTGGTGCAGATAAAAGGCTGGATTATAACTGAACTGTGCTGACATTTCCCAGCAGATACAGATTACTGAGCTGGAGCAAACCATTAACAGCTGTGAATGAGACTACAGACTATGTACAGGACCTTATCATAAGCGTATTCTGTAAATGTCATCATGAAGAACATAGCATATATCATATGCAACCACCATACATTAATTATCTGACTGAGGGTATGAAAAACGATGCTTTGAGGTTATGTGGCAGTCAGTGAAACAGGAAACACTGGACGGGTAGAGGGAATCATGGATTCCTCTAAACACTCTATTAAAGACTCGTTCCAACAACTACATTCCAAATTATCAGCTCTATTTATCATATAGGTCCACTTCTTAGTACAGTTACAGACTGTAGCTCACACGTTTCTCTGCATACTGTTCTACACCCTGTTCTTCAATTGTCAGGGCCCCCACAGGACCACCACAGAGCAGATAATCCTGAGAATCGTCCACTGATTATAATTATCCAGTCAACAGGATTCTGTTGACAGCGTCCTGTGACCACTGATGAAGGACTGGAAAACAAACAACACTGCACTGTGCAGCAGCACATGAGCTATCATCCCTGACTGTACATCTACAGATCCACAGATCTGAGAATGATCCACCACCTACATAGTACCTGCTCTGTGGTGGTCCTGTGGGGGTCCTGACCATTGCAGAACAGTGTAAATAAATGTAAATAAAAACAAATGTTTCATGAAAATCACTAACTAGTTTAGAACAGGCTTCTATGAATGTTGTCTGTCTGGATTACGTAATATTAATGGTGGGAAATCTGAAGCTTTGCAAATTTATGTAGATTGTTCTGAAATTGTAGTGTTTGTAGATGCATGTTTATGTAGATTGGTGAACCTCTGCCCATCTTTGCTTCTGAGAAACTTTGACTCTCTAAAATGCTCTTTTTATACAGTCATGTGACTTAGTTGCAAATCTCTCCTCCAGCAGTTTATTAGCGCCACTTACTTTTCCAGCCGTTTGATTCCCCTGTCCCAACTTTTTGTTTTGAGACGTGTTGCTGCCATTAAGTTCTAAATGAGGTCATTTTTCATTAAGTAGTTAAAGGTCTCACTTTAAACATCTGATATGTGTTCTATGTTCTACTGAGAATATAGTAAGGTTCTATGAGATTTGCAAATCATTGCATTCTGGTATTATATATATATATATATATAAGTAATACCAGAATGCAATGATATGTGTGTGTGATGTATGTATGTGTGTGTGTGTGTGTGTGTGTGTGTGTGTGTGTGTGTGTGTGTGTGTGTGTGTGTGTGTGTGTGTATGTATTACAACATTGCCCCTTAACATTTCTAATGGAGGAAGTAACAACATCTGATATCCCCCAGCATCAGACATGAATGAAAATATGAATAAATACGAAGTATATGACATATAAATCTATAAATTCAATCAGACGCTTTGATTCACAGTGAAACACGCTGCTTCCCAATGCAATTCCATTTTGGTGCTTGTGAATCCAGAAATTAGTTTTGCCTTAGTGACATATATATGCCTGCATGGGCACCACTGGATGTCCTATTAGCCCTGGAGGAAAACCTTTAATGGCTTATTGATTAAATGAAAGTAAACGCGTTTTTCTTCCTGCTCTAAGCTTTTACTTAAGTTCCTTCTGTTCAAACATCACAGTCTGGCCTTTAAGAATTTCGCCTCTTTGATTCCACCACATTAATGGATTTATTTCTCACTCTATGGGGGGTTCACAAAGCAAGATTGGTGACATTAAAAGCAGAGAACCTGAATAAAATGGTGGAAGAAAACTAGAACTGAACAGAAGAGCTTTCATGCTACAAGCGTTGTGAATACAAACTGTGCACTTGGTACCAAACATAAAAACTGCCAAACTTGCATTGCAAAAAAATGATGTCTTGGCAACTAAAACAATCTTATATCTAGTTAATATCATAGTTCTCATATTGAAAATGTTCCTGATTATTTAATTATTTCATTTTTCATTATTTTATTTGTTTAATTGTACTAGAAGATTTGACATATTTTCAAGCAAGATTTTTTTTGCTGACTAAAAAACTTGGCTTGTTTAAAACAAGCAAAATATGCTCAGAAATAAATCATCTTAAAATAATCTTGTAATAAGCTTATGACAATCTTAAAATGTGGAATATAAGATCACTACATATAAGATCATTTGGTGTATGTGTTCGATTCTCCTGTATGCACTGGAGCTTCAGGGCTAACTAACAGAAGCTAGCTACATGCAATCTACAGATCTAAATCATCACACACTTGCCTTAAATGATTGATGATGATTGATGATGTGGTTTCTAATACTATATTTTATAGTCAACCTACTCTGCATGACTAAAACACCATTAGCAGCCATCTTGAAGCTTGAGGTCTGTCTGCACTTAATCTGGTTTTATAGTCTTACAATGTCAAAAACCACAAAAACAAGTCTTTTTGACTACCTAACAGTCTGAGGCAAGACTTAAGCCTGTTAGAATAATGGTAATTAGCTATAACCTTATAAATTAGCCTCATAGTATCCAGGCAAGCTAAAAGAACAATGCTAAACAGCTAGAACCTACCTTATAAAATAGCCTCATAGCATCCAGGAAAGCTAAAAGAACAGTGTTAACTAGCTAGAACAAATATATATATGTAAAGTTACATACCTTTGTAAAATATCATAGCCCAGGCATAGCATCCAGGCTAGCTTAAAAGAACATCCAGGCTAGCTAAAAGAACAATGCTAACTAGCTAGAACCTACCGTATAAAATAGCCTCATAGCATCCAGGCTAGCTAAAAGAACAATGCTAACTAGCTAGAACCTACCGTATAAAATAGCCTCTTAGCATCTGGGCCAGCTAAAAGAACAATGCTAACTAGCTATAACCTTGTAAATTAGTCTCATAGCATCCAGGAAAGCTAAATGAAACATTAAAGGTGTCTAGACTGATCGACTACAGTTGAAGTAATGAGGGTATTAAAGTGGTCAAGGCATCTCTTTTAAAAAGATTGATAAAATAACTTTGTTGGGGTAGGCTTTAAAATAACTCTTAAGAACTCAGAAACGGGGCCCAAAAGTGGTTCTTAGTTTTAGAGTGGGTTCTTCAGGGAACCAAAAGTGGTTCTTTGGTCCATGGTGCTGCAAACAGTGTTTGTAAAAGGCCTGTATTAAATGCACAACGAGACCCCTGGACCTAACCAGCAAACGTTCCTCTCATCAGCAAGTAGAGCCGGCTGGCGTTTTACCATTACGTCATAGGGCAATCAATACCGCATCCGTATGTTCACTTAATTATCACTCGATTCTCGTGAATCAATCCTCACGCTGGGTTTACAAAGCCATCCAGCTGGAGTGACAAGTGGAGAGAAGTGTGTCAGGCTGCAGATAACAGTATATTTTAATGGCGCCTTTTATTGTTGGCTCAGCAGTTGACACGTCAGTGTGAAAAGCTGTCAGTGCCCTTGTTTTTCTTCGGCACAATGGAGCCAAACAGTGCCACAGGAACGTTGGTTCTGACTTGGGGCAAATCGACTTGGCCAGAATGAGCGTAAATCATCTTAAACAATGCGATTACATTTTGTTCCTGAGGAAAAAGCGTATGGATGGAATCCAAACAGCAAAAAGAACAAAATGAAAGGAAGGAAGGACGATAAGAAAGAGCGAATGAAGGAAGCGGGAGGGATAATGCAATATATCGAGATTTCATTCCTAGCGATGATTGATTGCTGACATTTCCACAGTGTCTCCTGGGAAGGTTAAGACCGGACTGACGTCAACCAGGGAACGCACGGCGAATCCAAACATCACCTGAGGACAGCAGTAATAAATCTGTAGATCAAATGAATAGCAGGCCAAGAAGACAAGCCCTCTTTTAAATGGAGATTGATACAGCAAACGAGTGTGACAGCATGCTAGCATCCCGCAGCTAATCAAAGTCCCCTAAGATCTTTAATGAACTGCATCACACTCGAACTTACTCACCTCAGTTAGACAGGATGTCTTACTCGTCTGTGTGTTTTTTGATTTTATTGCAGGCCTAGTAAAGTCAATCTGCAGTCCAAGTGGTCTATACCATTGCTTTACTTGTGCAACCTGCTAGTGGCCATTCACAGAACCAGGACTGGCAGTCAAAGTAATTTAAATAATGTGCTATTAAGATACTGTGGCTCGGTTGTGTTGCGCGGGCTCCATTGTGTTGGGCTGTGAGGGAGTTAGTGCAGCCTTTGTGCCTACTGTCAGGTTGAACTATGTGTCTATTGATGACCTGCCTGCTATCTCAACCATTCAGACTGCGCTGGGTGGGAGTTCTGGACTGCTACCATGTTCATTCAGTTATGCTTCCTGGATCTCCTACTGCTGTGACACTGAGAAGTGGGGAGGTGTCCGCCATCTGTGCTATCATGAACTTCAAAGACGAGCACCCAAAGAAGAGGGCTGATTCCTCTTGAGAAGTAAAAAAGAAGAGGCAACGCGGCGAGACAGCAGCAAGGACTGTGGAAGAAGGAACCCTGAAGGGATGCAATGGAAAGAAAAGCAGTTCTCTTGTGCATTGGCTTAAAGCACTCTGGTGCTTCCTGTCACAGTAATTCAGTTTTAGACATAAACCTGTGGAAAAGCTGCAGTACTGCTAAAGTCAGAGACCAACCGTTTATAATATCAGGCCTCAACACATGAACTGAATCAGTCTAGACATTTTGTTTTTTAGTATTTAGTATCTATTTGACCTTTCACTTTGTAACACCTTCCATTTCTTCTAGGCGACTTCAGGAACATTTCTCCATGCCTTCAAAAAGTTCAGTCTTCTTAGAAGTGAGTTAGACTTTCTGTGTCTCATGATCTTAGTAATCCTAAACACATTCAGTGATGCTCAAACTGATCTCCTCAAACAAGATCAACTTATACTTGCCGGCTGTTTTGACTGGAAATACAGTACAATGAATGCCATTGTTTGCAGAGGGTGTGTTTACTGCTATTACATTTAAAATAGAACAAAAACATCCTTCCAAATATATCCTCCAAAAGATCTTTGGATCCTAATGGCTTTTCTACTACTACTCTTCTATATTTCTACTTGCATGCCTGGTATTCATTCGTTCACTCATTCATTCACACATTTTCTAAGCTGCTATCTTTCTGGATTACGGAGGGTGCTGGAGCCTACCCCAGTGCTCAGTGGGTGGAAGGCACGTGCTTGATATTACACTTGCAATATAAAGGTGCCAAATGGGACTGACAGGCTGGAGCAATTCCACAGCAGAACCATTTGCAGTTCCCTCAAGAACTAGAAATGTGTGACTCTTAGGAACCTTTGAACAGCTGAAAGAACCATCACTATGATGGACTGGCGACTTGCCCAGGGTGTTTCCTGCTCTCAGCCCTTGAACGCTTGAATAGGTTCCAGCACCACCTGTAACCAGAAGGATAAAGCGCTTTAGATGAGTGGGGAAGTGACTGAGTGAGTGAGTGTGTGAGTGTGTGAGTGAGTGGGTGAGTGAGTGAGTGAGTGAGTGAGTGGGTGAGTGAGTGAGTGGGTAAGTGAGTGAGGGAGTGGGTGAGTGAGTGGGTGAGTGAGTGGGTGAGTGACTGTGTAAGTGAGTGGGTGAGTGGGTGAGTGAGTGGGTGAGTGAGTGAGTGGGTAAGTGAGTGAGTGAGTGGGTGAGTGAGTGAGTGAGTGAGTGAGTGGGTGAGTGAGTGGTTGAGTGAGTGAGTGAGTGAGTGAGTAAGTGAGTGAGTGAGTGAGTGGGTGAGTGAGTGAGTGAGTGAGTGAGTGGGTGAGTGAGTGAGTGAGTGAGTGAGTGGGTGAGTGAGTAAGTGAGTGAGTGAGTGGGTGAGTGAGTGAGTGGGTGAGTGAGTGGGTGAGTGAGTAAGTGAGTGAGTGGGTGAGTGAGTGAGTGAGTGAGTGAGTGAGGGAGGGAGGGAGAGAGGGAGTGAGTGAGTGAGTGAATGGGTAAGTAAGTGAGTGAGTGAGTGGGTGAGTGTGTAAGTGAGTGGGTGAGTGAGTGAGTGAGTAAGTGAGTGAGTGGGTGAGTGAGTAAGTGAGTAAGTGAGTGAGTGGGTAAGTGAGTGGGTGAGTGAGTGAGTGAGTGAGTGAGTGAGTGGGTGAGTGAGTAAGTGAGTAAGTGAGTGAGTGGGTGAGTGTGTAAGTGAGTGAGTGGGTGAGTGTGAGTGGGTGAGTGAGTAAGTGAGTGAGTGAGTGGGTGGGTGAGTGAGTGAGTGAGTGAGTGAGTGAGTGGGTGAGTGAGTGGGTGAGTGAGTGAGTGAGTGAGTGAGTGGGTGAGTGAGTGAGTGAGTGCGTGCGTGCGTGAGTGAGTGAGTGAGTGAGTGCGTGAGTGAGTACGTGAGTGAGTGCGTGAGTGAGTGCGTGAGTGAGTGAGTGAGTGGATAAGTGAGTGAGTGAGCGAGTGAGTAAGTGAGTGAGTAAGTGAGTTAGTGAGTGAGTGAGTGAGTGGGTAAGTGAGTGGGTGAGTGAGTGAGTGAGTGAGTAAGTGAGTGGGTAGGTGAATGAGTGGGTAAGTGAGAGAGTGAGTGAGTGGGTAAGTGAGTGAGTGGGTGAGAGAGTGAGTGAGTGGGTAAGTGAGTGAGTGGGTGAGTGTGTAAGTGAGTGAGTGAGTGAGTAAGTGAGTGAGTGGGTGAGTGAGTAAGTGAGTAAGTGGGTGAGTAAGTGAGTGAGTAAGTGAGTGAGTGGGTGAGTGAGTAAGTGAGTGAGTGGGTGAGTGGGTGAGTGTGTAAGTGAGTGAGTGGGTGAGTGGGTGAGTGAGTGGGTGAGTAAGTGAGTGAGTAAGTGAGTGGGTGAGTGAGTAAGTGAGTAAGTGAGTGAGTGGGTGAGTGAATGTCCTTTATTAACAGTCTCCTTTTCAAAGTGTGCTGTATATGCACCAATATGAGTAGAAGTGCAAGGTACACTATATGGCCTACAGGCTGTGGACACATACATGCTCTATACATTGAATGACAAGCTTTATTGTACTCAGGTCACTTCCTCCTGGTTTAAGACCTTCCCGGCTTACTGAGTATCACTCCTAACTAACCTGACATGTCCTCATTTATCATTCGGCCAGAGGCAAAAGTTCACATCCGTCTCGAACCTGCAGTTCCTGGGAGCCCTCCAATTCTCTGATCACTCCGACAGTCGATATATTATTTAATCTGGCTCACCATGTCCTGGACGTAAGGGCCGGTGGGAGAGCAAAGCTCAGAGAGCCAGACCCCATGCTAGCTCACAGTGAGCTTTAGTTACACTTCAATAGAGCAGTACTACTACAGTCATCCACTGATGTCATTCAGCGGGTCACAGCCTGCTGATAATTATAGTCACAGGGATTAGAAGCCTTAGAAGCTGAGGAGGTGACATTTACCGAATCAGTGCGTTTCTTCCATAATGCTTTCTCAGGCTATATTTAGTCATGCGCACTCTATTATTATTAAAAGGGACTGTATTATAAAAACTTATTTTAAACAGAATATATGTCTGTCTGTCTGTCCAACCATCTATCTATCTATCTATCTATCTATCTATCTATCTATCTATCTATCTATCTATCTATCTATCTATCTATCTATCTATCTGTCTAACCTTCTGTCTGTCTGTCAGTCCTTCCAACCATCTGTGTCTGTTTGTCCATCCATCTGTCTATCTATCTATCTATCTATCTATCTATCTATCTATCTATCTATCTATCTTTCTATCTATCTATCTATCTATCTATCTATCTATCTATCTATCTATCTATCTATCTATCTGTCTGTCAGTCCGTCCAACCATCTGTGTCTGTCCGTTCATCTATCTATCTATCTATCTATCTATCTATCTATCTATCTATCTATCTATCTATCTATCTATCTATATCTATCTATCTATCTATCTATCTATCTATCTATCTATCTATCTATCTATCTATCTATCTATCTATCTATCTATCTATCTATCTATCTATCTATCTGTCTGTCTATCTATCTATCTATCTATCTATCTATCTATCTATCTGTCTGTCAGTCCGTCCAACCATCTGTGTCTGTCCGTCCATCTATCTATCTATCTATCTATCTATCTATCTATCTATCTATCTATCTATCTATCTATCTATCTATCTATCTATCTATCTATCTATCTATCTATCTATCTATCTATCTATCTATCTATCTATCCATCCATCCATCCATCCATCCATCTATCCATCCATCTATCTATCTATCTATCTATCTATCTATCTATCTATCTATCTATCTATCTATCTATCTATCTATCTATCTATCTATCTATCTGTCTAACCTTCTGTCTGTCTGTCAGTCCGTCCAACCATCTGTGTCTGTCCGTCCATCCATCCATCTATCTATCTATCTATCTATCTATCTATCTATCTATCTATCTATCTATCTATCTATCTATCTATCTATCTATCTATCCATCCATCCATCCATCCATCCATCCATCCATCCATCCATCCTATGGATCCATCCATCCATCCCATATAATCCTCTAACTGTCTGACTGTCTGTCTGTCTATCTCTGTTCAGTGTTGTTTCAGTATGTACATTGTACATTTAGATTGTATATATATTGAAATATATTGAAATATTAAAAACTATCAGAGCTAGGAAGAAACACGTATGGATTTATGTAACCTCAAGGTGTTTTGCACTTGAGTTTCCTCAAAGTAGCCACCTCTCTCAATCAGCTACATGAGGGATTCACCCAGAATTGTTCTCCAGCAGTCTTGAGGAAATTCCCAGAGGTGCCGAAAACTTGTTGCCTGCTTCACTTAGCGGTCCATCTCATCTCGAGCCATCTTAATTGGGTTTAGGTCGGGTGATTGTGGAGGCCAGGTCATCAGTCGCAGCACTCTATCAATCTCCTTCTTGGTCAGAGAGCTCTTACATAGCCTGGAGGTGTGTTAGGGGTCATTGCCCCCAAGAAATTCAATTCAACTCAACTGTATTGTGATCATACTAATACAGAGTTGTACAGTATAACAAAGCACGGTCAGGCTCCTTCTCCAGTGCAGTATTAGATATACATGTGTATATTTATAAATAGTGTAGGTAAAAGACAAATAGACAAAAACAATGTGCGTACAGTACAGTAGGGTATGTGCATGGATATGTGAAAGGATGGTCCCATTAGGTGCAAACCAGATGGGATGGCATGTCGATGCGGAATGCTGCGGTAGCCTTCTTCTCCATGCTTCATGGTGTCACATCTTTGTCTGTCTATCTGTCTGCCTGTCCCTGCTCATGCCTTACAACGCCCCCTCTGGTTACTTCTTGTCATAGTACAGCTCTTCCTGCTCCCCCTGGCTCCGCCCACTCCCACACCTGAGACCTATCTGTTGCCTATTAGGACGTGTATTAAGACTCCTCTGGTTGCCCTGTCTGTTGTGAAGTCTCTGTTGGCGCTCTGTGAGTGCTAGGCTGGTTCCTCCCTCCCTGTGTTTGTTCTGAGCCTGTTTTCCACTCGCGAGTCCTAGCTGTGTTTCTTTGAAGTTCTTGTTCTTTTTGTTTTGTAGTGTTTGTCTTCGTCTTGAGTTCGTGACCCTGGTTTTGTTTCTGCTTTCAAGTTATGGACATGTCTTTAGTCATACCCACCTGTGTTGACCCCTGTTACCTGGACTAACGCTAATGAAACCACTAAGCACTTTCATCCCGCCTAAACTATTGTTACACATGGTGGGAATGGCACACGTAGAAACCATCTGCTCACCTCTCTAAAAGACATGCCTGGTGGAAGTCTCACTCATCAGACCAAAATACAGATGTCCACTGGTCTAATGTCCATTCTTTGTCTTTCTTGATCCAAAATCTCTTCTTCTTCTTCTTGTTCTTCCTCGGTATTGGCTTCTTTGCAACAATTCCATTTTGTTGATGGTGACTGTTCTATTCCAATAACACATCTTACATCTTCCGAACAAATACTACTAACAAAGCATCACCATTATTCAAGCCCAGCAGAGGGAAAAATAATAGTGCACTGAAACAGTGTTTTAAGACTACTGTGATAAAGAGTTAGGCTCACCTCTAACACATTTCCTAAGAGTATAATAATGTTCTTTTATAAACTAATATTGTTTTCTTTTACAGATGCAGTAAAAGTACTGTAGTTAAGGTGTATTTTTAAGATTTGTAGCTACTTGACCAGCCCAATAGCCCTGAAAATGCGTTCTTCACTTTTGTTCTTCACTTTCCATTTGTAGAAAATGCATGCTTATCAGGAGGAATAGGTAGGACTGAGGAGAGTGAACGAAGAGGCTGTTAACACGATGAAAGGCAAATGGTCTGGCTTTCTAAAACCTCGGCTGGTCGTCCTTAGAAATCAATAAACATATAGCGAAGCGGACAGAAAGGCTCATTTCAGGGGCAAAAGGGAGCCAAAGTCCGTCCTGCAAGAGCACTGGAGGAGAGCGTTAAAAGCAGCTAAGAGTGGCTGGGTGATTGCAACCCGGGATTGCCTGCCGCTTTCTCAAGAGAGTGGATTTAATCTGTGTGTGTCGGTGAGTTAGTGTTTCAACATCACACCCCCGACACAATGCACCATGGTGGGAAAATAGAGCGGAGTTAGTTAACGATGAGCTCCATTCACTTCAAGCTGTGCTGCTCCACTTCACACCTCTGAGTAAGTGTACTCTGACCTCAGAATCTGCTTTCAGCAATATGAAACCATAATACCATAAATACTCAACTATAGCAAGACACACACACACACACGCCTGGCCATTTGATCAGCTCCACTGACCATAGAGAAGCACTTCGTAGTTCTACGATTACATACTGTAGTCCATCTGATTCACTGAATATCTCTGTACCCTGTTTTTCACTGGTCAGGACCCCCACAAAACCACTAAAGAGCAGGTATTATATGGGTGGTGGATCATTCTCAGCACTACAGTGACACTGTGGTGGTGGTGTGTTGTGCTGGTGTGAGTGGATCAGACACAGCAGTGCTGCTGGAGTGTTTAAACACGGTGTCCACACACTGTCCACTCTATTGGACACTCCTACCTTGCTAGTCCACATTGTAGATGTACAGTCAGAGACGATAGCTCATCTGCTGTTTGTGTTGGTCATCCACTGGTCCTTCATTGGTGGGTTCAGCAGAGCATATCATTCATACTGAGCTTCCTGACCTGCACTCCATATACAGGAAACGGTGCTGGTCAAGGGCAAGGAAAATAGTCAAGGACACCAGTCACCCCAACAATGGACTGTTTTCTGTGTTGCCCTCTGGAAAGCGTTTTTGTGCTTTAAAAACCAAAACAGAGAGAATGAGAGAGTTTCTTTCCACATGCTATTCGGACTCTAAACAAAAATAGTAACTAGGCCTAATCTTTTGCACTACCTATGTTCAACTTTGCACAACTACACTGTAGTCACTTTACAGACACCTTATATACAACTTAATACCTCATATGCTACATGACACTTTTATTGTCCTACACTCTACTTTATACCTTTTTATTTTTTACATTTTGTACTTTTATATTTTATATTTTACTTTATTTCATTCTTATCTAATAATATGTGGCTGGGCAGTCACAAAAGCATTTCACTGCCGGTTGTACCATGTATGACTATGTATGTGACAAATAAACCTTTATTTGATTTGATTTGGTCACAGTGGAGCTGCTAATATGAATAATGAATGCAGAAACAAGAAGGTGGTGTGTGTGTGTGTGTGTGTGTAAATATATATATATATATATATATAAACAAAAGACTCCTTGGTCAGAGGTAAAGTTACTAAAAAGGAGGAGAAAAATAGAAAATGTTACTCTAGCTTTCTCCACATCTCAGACTGTTTTAAATAAATAAAGGGCTGTCTGACTTTTCACAGTACTGGTCTGAGCAATCAGTGAATACTAGTACATTACCTACCATTTAATAACATATTCAGCTGTATTAAATAAGCCATCATTTAATGCAGCTTCAAAAGTTAGTAGTATGACAAATAACTCTAAACTTGTACATGACAACATGCTATACTGGTATAATCCTAATTATGGAATGACGACTGACCTGGTATTGTTTAATAGCCAAGAGGATAAAAGCATGACAGGAGTTTGACGATATGGTTTACACATTCCTAAACCTGCTATTTCCTCTGGAATGAGCATAGCGGGTCACCAAACAGGATTACCAGAGAGGGATAAATGAAATAACCATTCCTGACACGGTTTTGTCCTTTAACATTGTGACAGAGATTTGCATATAAATCGGGCTCTGCATTGAACTGGGGCCAATTTTCCACTTTTGTGAGTCATCAAGGCCATCCAACTCTCACAACGTGAAAAAGTAAGTATATAGAGAGACAAATTTCATCATCAAAACTTAGTTTTTGTGTATTCAAAGTTTCATCTTAGTATCATATTAGTTTTACCGTCAGCACGATACTAGATTGCTGAGCACTATTCACCATCCACGTTATTTAAAACACCTACCTTGTATTCCCACTCACTGGCCACTTTATCAGAAACACCTACCTTGTACTTCCACTCACTGGCCACTTTATCAGAAACACCTACCTTGTACTTCTGCTCACTGGCCACTTTATTAGAAACACCTATCTTGTACCTCTGCTCACTGGCCACTTTATCAGAAACACCTACCTTGTACTTCCACTAACTGGCCACTTTATCAGAAACACCTACCTTGTACTTCCGCTCACTGGCCACTTTATCAGAAACACCTACCTTGTACTTCTGCTCACTGGCCGCTTTATCAGAAACACCTACCTTGTACTTCCACTCACTGGCCACTTTATCAGAAACACCTACCTTGTACTTCCACTCACTGGCCACTTTATCAGAAACACCTACCTTGTACTTCCACTCACTGGCCACTTTATCAGAAACCCCTACGTTGTACTTCCACTTACTGGCCACTTTATCAGAAACACCTACCTTGTACTTCTGCTCACTGGCCACTTTATTAGAAACACCTATCTTGTACCTCTGCTCACTGGCCACTTTATTAGAAACACCAATCTTGTACCTCTGCTCACTGGCCACTTTATTAGAAACACCTATCTTGTACTTCCGCTCACTGGCCACTTTATCAGAAACACCTAGCTTGTACTTCTGCTCACTGGCCACTTTATTAGAAACACCTACCTTGTACTTCCACTCACTGGCAATAAGGTCCTTAGATGTCCACTACACACTTAGTAATTAAAGGAATCTGGTATTCGGGTCTGTGTCATAGAGAAACCACTTTTGGCTGGCTAAAGAACCTTTCATAAGATGGTTCTTTAAAGAATGCGGGTTTTGTGTATGGGAGTGAGAATAATGTTCTTACAGTGTAAATAATCACCATGTGATAAAGTTCTGAAACAGTTATGTAAGAACCATGATGGAACCATGAAGGGTGTTTCAGGTTGGTCACCATGCAGAAACATCCATCTGGCCACTGAAAGTTGTTGGTATGAGCCCAGTGGTTATCCTGTGGGCTTGAATGCTGCCTCTCAGGAACATGTTTTATTAACGGATTTATTAAACTAATAAATAAAAGTGGTAAACAATTCAAGCACTATATTTAACAGAGCTGTGGTCAGCAGTGGTCTAATAGCTGTGATGCCCCACGGAGCGAGGGAGAGTTAAACGGAAAACAGCTTTTCTGCTTTTCTCTGAGTCACCACAACATCAATCGTCAGAGCAGTGACTCAAGACTTAGCCTTCTGCTGCACGACCAAGGTCCAGTTTAGAGTCCATGTCACTCAGCAGGAAGATACCACTGTAAAGATGATTGGAAGAATAGACGCAGAGCTTTACTGCTTTATTACAGCATCAAGATACACAGTACAGGAATATTAAAGGCCAAACTGGCTTGACATCAATAAACAACCGCCTGAATGAGCTGATAAGCTGGGATAAACCAGGAATATATTGCCGGTGCCATGTGAAATTAAACATTTCATAACCTAGCACTTTATTAGGAACACTGTGCTGATACTTTGTTCTCAAAACAGCCTCAGTGGCATGTTCAGGGAAGATGCAAGTTGCAGTGAACATTCCTTCTAGTCCATGTTGACATTATTCCATCATGCAATTCCTGCAGATTCTCCAGGTGCACATTCTCGCTGAGAATGTCCGGCTCTACCACATCCCAAACGTGACCTATTGGATTCAGTCCTTGCGACTAGGACTCATTGTCATCTTTACACTTTACACTTACTGAGTTACTGTACACCAACACACTACTTACAGTACACTAACACATTACACTTACTGAGTTACTGTACACCAACACACTACTTACAGTACACTAACACGTTACACTTACTGAGTTACTGTACACCAACACACTACTTACAGTACACTAACACATTACACTTACTGAGTTACTGTACACAAACACGCTACTTACAGTACACTAATAGTTTACCACGAACACATTACATTACACTACTGAGATACAGACAACACCAATTACTACAGTAACACTTTACTGTACACCAACACACTACTTACAGTACACTAACACATCACACTTACTGAGTTACTGTACACCAACACACTACTTACAGTACACTAACACATTACACTTACTGAGTTACTGTACACCAACACACTACTTACAGTGCACTAACACATTACACTTACTGAGTTACTGTACACCAACACACTGCTTATAGTACACTAACACATTACACTTACTGAGTTACTGTACACCAACACACTACTTACAGCACACTAACACATTACACTTACTGAGTTACTGTACACCAACACACTACTTACAGTACACTAACACATTACACTTACTGAGTTACTGTACACCAACACACTACTTACAGTACACTAACACACTACACTTACTGAGTTACTGCATACCAACAGACTACTTACAGCACACTAACACATTACTCTTACTGAGTTACTGTACACCAACACACTACTTACAGCACACTAACACATTACACTTACTGAGTTACTGTACCCCAACACACTACTTACAGCACACTAACACATTACACTTACTGAGTTACTGTACACCAACACACTACTTACAGCACACTAACACATTACACTTACTGAGTTACTGTACACCAACACACTACTTACAGTGCACTAAAGTGTTTTTCTGATTAGTTGTTGAAGCTTTTGTGTAATTTTCTGCTTTCATAGGATCATAAATGAATGAATGAACGAACAAATGAATGAATGAACGGTAATCTGACTTTTCACCAGACAGTGCAGCCAGTATTAAAGAGGCAGGATTCCATAGAATCACGCACACAAGAACGTGCGAGTGGGCTGTGTTCTCTGAGAGAATAGAAGATTCATTCATGTGGAAAGCCTGAAAGACTACACAGCTAACAGGAACCAGCGAGACAGAAATGAATGCAGCCAATGAAGCGTTGCGTAATGTCATTGAAAAAAGGTGAAGCGTCCCCACAGCATGTCTGTGTTAGTGGGCTGTTAATGAAAGAGGAAACGCCGGAATACAAAATATCAGATGGGAGTGAATAGTGGTTGATTAATAAACCATACCCTATATTTTTACTGTCCTTCATTATTTTCGCTCTGATGTCGTTTTGACCTTTGTTGAAGGTTGTTGATACGTTCATCACACTACATCCATTGTCCACTTTATATCATCTCCACTGACCATATAGAAGCACTTTGTAGTTCTACCGTTACAGGCTGTAGTCCATCTGTTTCTCTGCACACTTTATTACCCTGTTCTTCAATGGTCAGGACCCCACAGGACCACCACAGGACCACCAAGGAGCAGGCATTATTTGGGTGGTAGATCATTCCACAGCATTGCAGTGTAAGGGTGCAACGGTTAGCGGTAAGATGACCCGCTGCCATTCTGAGTCACTCCCTAATAGTCTAGAAACCATTGCAGTCTTTGTCGTTGTAACGGTCAGTGTGCATGGAGTACTGTGTCGTGCAGCCGTCTGCCAGTGGTGCTGGCAGGATGACTCATGAAGGACATCACTGCTCACTGAATGCCGCTATCGTGGCTGTTGGGTCAGTCAGGTACAGAGTGAAGGCCTGTCCCTGCATATGTCACATGTTCGGTCGAGCGTGAAACTTGAGTCTTCGTGTGTCTCACAATGTCAAACCTACCCACCAAGTTTCACTCCCGCCGGCGGATTCCTTCTGGGGGCAGCTATGTTTTTGATGATGGGTGTACTTCTATAAAAATACACCAGCGTAAGTACAGTAAACCGTTATTGTGCTCTACAGTTACAGACCGTAGTTCATGTTTCTCTGCATATTTTAATACCCTGTTCTTCAAATTCGGGTGGTAGATCATTCTCAGCCCCATAATGTAAGGGTGCTAATGCAACAGTTGATTAGTTGATTTCCCTTCATGTTAATAAGACCAGCTTGTAGAATTTAGTTGCACCGGAGAGTAGACAGATGCCAGAATGCACAAGGCACAGATTAATGCACTGTTAAAAAGTAAAGCTTTAGAAATTTAGATTTTTTACTTACATGATTAAGATTAAACTGATTTTATTGCTTATCCTTTGCATTAGCCGGAAAGTTCATTAACACCATTAATATTTATGAGGTAAATTTTTATATAATAATAATAAATTTTGTATTTAATAAGGTAAAGCAGGAAAAAAGCTTATGACTACATAAAGTTATTTGATGCTCACTCACTCACTCACTCACTCACTCACTCACTTTATACTTCAGGGTGCTGGAGCCTATACTGGCAGGAAACACCCTGGATAGGCCGATGTCCCTCACACGGCTCATAGGATAGGTTATTCGACTGTCAAATTTTTTGTTATTTGTCATATGTTGCAGCCCTCCTGCACTGATGCTGACATGGTGGTGGTGTGTTAGTGTGTGTTGTGCTGGTGTGTGTGTGGATCAGACACAGCAGTGCTGCTGGAGTGTTTAAACACTGTGTCCACTCACTGTCCACTCTATTAGACACTCCTATCTTGCTAGTCCACCTTGAAGAAGTACAGTCAGAGATGAAAGCTCATCTGCTGCTGCAGAGTTAGTGTTGGTCATCTTCTAGTCCTTCATCAGTGCCCACGGGACACTGCCCACAGGACACTGCCCACAGGACACTGCCCACAGGACACTGCCCACAGGACACTGCCCACAGCATGTTCTCATGATGCAAGTATGTGAACCAAAGGCATGTGCAGCTATGTTCGCTTACATGCAGCATGTAATTAGTGTTTAGACTGCTAATTGACCTCTAAGATCCAGGAGGGTCTTGGGGCCCAAACTGTTTGGTCTGGTTTAGAACACTGTCATTTACAATATCACGCAATGGCACTGGTTTCTGAAAAACCTCTTTCTTTTTTCCTATCAGGCATAAGACTGATACAGGTCTATTACTTTATACAGGAGTTTCAAGTGATCGTATTTTTATTTTTTTCATTTTTTTTGTCCAACAGATGTTTAGTCAAATGTAGATGAGCATCTGCAAGACATCATATATATACAGTTCCAGTCAAAAGTTTAGACACACCCAACTAAAGGGATGATGTTGGTTATCCTACAGACTCTACAGGCTTACAGTTAACAGTTCTAGCTGATTAGATGACTGAAACAATACATATCCCGATATGCCACATATACTCTTGATGTATTACAGTAGTATATGTCCATCATAATACGTCCATGCACAACAAGTTTCATCTCTTTTAGCACAGTTTAAAAGCTGTAGTTCCCGCTTTCTAGTTTAGTGAATATTCATGATGGACAGATCAGTAGAACTGGTCCAAAAGTACTTAGAAATACATGGTATCATACTAACCTCCATTGTGGGTTAAGGAAGCTGTTTTGTCCTCCTGTAAAGTTCCATTCTGGAGGTTTTTAAGGTGGACAGTGTAATTCCATGGGTGCCATTTAATAGATTTCATAGCCAAAAATAAAGAAACCAAGTCTAACAATAAGGAATTACTGTTGTAGGGTCTTAGCTGCACATAAAGTGTCAGCCACTTTTCTGTGCTTAAAAGATGGCAGGATAGGAGACCGGTTCCTCATCAGTGTAGGAGCCTGAGGTCAGCTGTAGAAAAGCAGATCAGACTCGTTTTTTCCACATGCAGTTTGGTGGCATAGCTCCTGCGTGGTTTCTGATTGGCTTTGGACGTAGCTGAGAGGAGTGCTGCTGGGAGAGTCTGCAGGTCTGAGTTATCAGGACTCGAGGGTTATGATTAGTGTCACACTGCAATCAGACCAACACCAGCTCCAGAATGGCTGGTGGAAATGACTTTCTAGAAAGAAATCATGGTCAGAGTTAAAAGTTCCGCCTACTAATTTGTGGCTAGAGAGACACAAGGGGCACAATTACAATACGACTTTTATTATAACCCTTCACAGGACCACCACAGAGCAGGTATTATATGGGTGGTGGATCAGCACTCATTGCTGCACTAACGTGGTGGTAGTGCTGTGTTAGTGTGTGTTGTGCTGGTGTGAGTGGATTTACACCTCAGTGTCACTGCTGGACTGAGAATCGTCCAACAACCAAAACTATCCAGCCAACAACATGCTGTGAGCAGTGTCCTGTGGGCACTGATGAAGGACTAGAAGATGACCAACACTAACTCTGCAGCAGCAGATGAGCTTTCATCTCTGACTGCACGTCTACAAGGTGGACTAGCAAGGTAGGAGTGTCTAATAGAGTGGACAGTAAGTGGACACAGTGTTTAAGTAAAAATAGCAACCAACTTCTTAGACCAAACTTTGAAGTTGAGCCAGTCAGGATGAGGTGGGATGTTACCCAGGACCCTATAAGGTCTCACCCTCTGCTTTCTTTGTTGTACCAGTTTTCAGAGAGGGTTTTATGCATGTTACACCGACCAGAGTTCAGCCTTAGTGGGTTCTGGGAAAATGTAAGTATGAATTACGGTTGCTAAGCAACATGGCTAAAGCAAAACTGTTATCTGCTCCTACGACAGTGCCAATTGATGCTCCCAAATTAATGAAATAAATAAATAATAAAAAAGCTGAAGTCATTTCACCAGCAGTGAAACTTGAATACTGATTACTTTACAGAGGCAGATGGATTATCCTCTCAGCAGCATCAATGAAAAAGGAAAGAAGAAAAAGAAAATGGTTGAGATGGTTCAAGCTGGTTCAGGAGCTACGACCATCCATGATTGTTTGGTTTGGCCGTCAGTTCCTACTTTTCCAACAAGTGCTCGTGCCAGAGCGGGCACTGGTTCCCAGGATTGGCAGAGCTTATTATAAGCGCCACCCTGTTCTGCTGGTTTGAGAGCTAAGTGAGTACACATCTGGAGGTGGGAAAACGACATGGTGGAACGTGGTCTTTATCAGTAGACCACTGATGGGTCATTTTACTGCTGCTTTCATTGTTTTCATTTATTTTTCTGTTCTGTTGGAAAACGATGGCATCAAAAACAGATGAAATCTCCACCACACCCTTTTGCCACGGGTTCCACAGTTCCAGACCAGCTAGTTCATGGGACAACACCAGTTTTTTTGTGGTGCAAAAAAATAGATATTGGCATTATGAGCTATGTGAGCTAAAAAAGAGCTACAGGGGTTGGACAATGAAACTGAAACACCTCAAAAAAACATCATTTTAGTGTGGGAGGTCTCATGGCTAAATTGGACCAGCCTGGTGGCCAATCTTCATTAATTGCACATTGCACCAGTAAGAGCAGAGTGTGAAGGTTCAGTTAGCAGGTAAGAGCACAGTTCTGCTCAAAATACTGCAATGCACACAGCATTATGGGTGACATACCAGAGTTCAAAAGAGGACAGATTGTTGGTGCACGTCTTGCTGGCACATCTGTGACCAAGACAGCAAGTCTTTGTGATGTATCAAGAGCCACGGTATCCAGGGTAATGTCAGCATACCACCAAGAAGGACGAACCTCCACCAGCATCACGTAGTGACCTGGCCACTATCCTGCAAGAAGAATGGCTTAAACTCCCTCTGACCACTGTGCAGGACGCAGTATATGTCATTCCCAAGACCAACTGACGCTGTATTGGCCGAAAAAAAGGAGGCCCTACACCAAACTTATAAATTATTGTGGTCTAAAACCAGGTGTTTCAGTTTCATTGTCCAACCCCTGTATGTATGGACTTTCAGGATGCCTACCAAAGACCCAGGGGGAAACGGGAAATGAAGATATTACTATACCTAAATAAACTAAAGAATGTATGGCCGTATTTGCAGACAAACTTCTGAGCTCAGTCATTCTGAATGAAGCGATACGTCTGCTTTTTGCTAATGGTGTTCAGGATAGGTACTTCATCAGAATAGACACAGGTCGTTGCACACTGTGCCAGTTAAAGAGTTGACATGCAGCAGCAGCAGTCTGTAGTTGGCATGGTGTGTGACAGTCTAGCTACTATAGCCTACAAAACATGCAGAATTGGGCTCTGTATCTATTCTCACCTAGACCCTTAAGATTTGTTGGGTCAGCTTATGAGTAGTTGGTGCCACAGTCTTATAGCCCTATAAAGTTATGATCGTTATCTTGAAATAAAGGTTAATGTTACGCTGTATAGACTTAATTCTGTTAGCTTCAGCTTCACGTTGCAGTTGGGTGAATGTCCCCATTGTCATCAGTTATGTGGGCTACATCTCCCAATGTTTGACAATGTTGGAATGAACAGATTTCAAGTCACTCTGCATATAAAGTGAGTGTGGTTACAGCTTCACAGTGAAGTGGGCAAGTCTGAAAGGGAAAAGTGCAATAGATGAAAGTGAGCTGTGAGGCTGAAGTAGCAGTTCAAGGAGAATGTTTAAATGTCCATCAGGCAGATCCATTCAGCAGCCGGAAAGCCTGCAGGAAGAACCGTTCAGGAGTACGGGTGCTCTGCAGCCTTCTAGTAGTGTAAACTACTGGAGTAGAGTAAACAGTCTGTGAGATGGACAAGAAGGAAACTTCCTGAGGGTGCATGCTGTGTGGTGAGGATGACCCTAATGCCAGGGGAGCTTGACCCAGAGATGGACTGTTCAGTTTTCGCTTCCTGTTGCAGTGCTTTCCAGTCTGAAATGGAGCAGGTTCTATACTAGACAGCAATGCTGCAGGTCAGAGTGCTCTCTATGATGCTTCTAAGTGGGATATGGGTGCTCCCAGGACAGCCCCTCATTCTCCTTAGGAAGCAGAGATGCTGTTGTGCCTTCCTTACTAAAGATGAGGTAAGAGATTGTCGGTGATGTGCACTATCCAGCACTTGAGGCTGTGCACTGTGGATGTGCAGAGGGGTGCAAGGCTTTGTCTGAAGTCCACAATCAACTTTTTTGTCTTGATGTTGGTGACATTCAGAGAAATACTGTAGATCCTTGATCCAGATCTCTAGATGCTTTACTTCCTCTCCGCAGGCTGTCTCATATTCATTGGAGATGAGCCCCATGACTGTAGTATCAGCATCATGGATCATCAAGCTATTAAGCACTGGGCACAAATGTTAGTTGGGCACCTCCCCGCAGTGTTTCCCTAGCAGGGGATTCAGAATGTCCACCCTCCTAGTCAACACACATGCCACAAGTGTGCCACACTCAGTGACTAAGTGATGCTTCCTCATCCTAAGGCATGGCAGGACTGAGGATGCTGTTCTCCTTGCATGCTGCTTGTGTGCACTAAAGGAAGAACTCTCGCCCTTGGCATCTGTGGTTTGAATGAGTCCAGCAGCAACGGGCCCAGGAAGCACCCTATTGCTAACACCCCTGCATTCCCTTTTTCGAAAACGAGCACACCCACCACAATTAAAGCTTCCACTGCAAGTCAAACACCAGTTTAAGCGATCTAATAATTACTCATACGCCCTCTCTAGTGCCTCAGACCTCTGGCCATGTGCCTGTAAACCCTTCTGGATGAGCCGAATCTGAGTGATGCTAGCAAATTCAAATCCTACAGTCCTAGTGTCATCAACAAATGTGAGTCCTCCAGGCCCTCTTTTCCTGTTTCACCGGCCCTTACACACCTCATCCACTTAATCAGTTCATTAGCAAGTCCTACTTGAGACGAAGCGCGTTATAGCCCACTTCAAAAGCATGCAGGACAGGACTACAGCAGGGCCGGGACAGGAACCCTCCGCTATAAGGGAGCATTAAAATGAAGCCTGGCCTGTGAACTGACTCTGGATCTGTGTTGTTGCTGCATGCTCTCTCGAAACAGCTCTGAGAGTGCAGGGGAGATAGCAACCCTTGGGGATTTGTTATCAGCCTCTCCTGAGCGTGCAGCTCCTGGGGGAAATAAGGCAGGTTATTCATAGAACAGAAATCACTCACTGCAGCGAATTAAGAGGCTGACGCAAAACGTCCATACTTTCGCTACTGTGGGAGGCACATTCATCTGTGGTCTCTCCAGTTTGCGGCTGAAATTCATATGTGCATAATAAAAGGATTTAGCCGAACTGCTTACGTATGTATAGAAAGTGGCAATACTGTCTAATCTTATTAGAGGTTCACTGCATCTGCTTGCATGTTGAGCTCGCTCATTCAGTATCTGTAGCCAAATCACCTTATTTATTAAAGTTTCAGTGAAGGTTTTATTTAATGCGCTTTATCTCTAGGATCAGCATTTTACGCTGCAGCACACAATGCAATAATTCATGTCATGTGTTTACATAGCAGAAAAGTTCACTAGTGTTTTATTAAAATGGTCTTTGTATTTGTATATAGGACATGGACTGCTTGGCTAAACTGAGTCTGTATAATAATAAAAACTCACTGGGTACGTTTTTGTAAGGTGGCCAGAGGATCACAAGACTTACTTCCAACTGGCAGGAACACTTAAAAGTCATTTGTTTAGAAGAACAGTCCTTGCAATCTCTGGGTAAAGTAGACTGGTTTGGATCAAAACCCTTCTGGATGCGGCTTTAAAGCTTTCAAGTGCAACAGCTAAATACCTGAACACGTATTCATCCCTTCTGCTTTTGACTAAACCGTGCCTCACTCAGAAATAGGTTACTTTGTAGTTACTGTGGAAAGCTTGGACAATGCTGAGGGGTAAAAACCCCATTCAGTCTAATGAAAAAGTGTAGCTTTGTGTCAAAATACTCAAATTCGTTGTTTATTTTGAATGAGCTTGAAAGAGATACACTCCTCCTCAATAACAATCATCTCCATCATAACAAAACCAGGACTCGCCACTACAGATGACCTCCTGTCATTCTAAGTCACTCTATGACAGTCTGGTATGACGCCATTACAGTCTTTGGCGATGCTGAGGTAGTGTTAAGGGTAGTTGTAGTAACGGTCTGCGTGCATGTAGTCATGGGTTGTGCAGCCGCCTGCCAATGGTGCACTAACAGGATGACTTAAGGAGGACATCACTGCCCACTGAATGTCCATGATCATTGCTGTTGGTCAGTCAGGTACATTGATAAGGCCTGTCCTTACTTACGCCACATGCTTAGCCACTGGCATGCCTCACGATGTCAAACCTACCCACGATGAGTGTAGTTTTTTGTGGAGTAGATGGGTGGAAGCAATTTTTTTGTGTCCACCCCACGTACTTTTGATTAATTACATCAGTCAGAGGTTCACTGAAGTTTCTTAATAGGTTTGCATTTCATTAGGTGGAGGAGAGCAAAAAAGGCGGCAAGGCGAAAAGATGTAGCCCTGAGGGAGAGGACTTTCAGCACGTGTGGCCAAAGCATGCAATGAACGATTGAGCACTGATCACTGAGCCATTAAAGAGTCATAGGCGTGATGGCCTACTGCCTTCCGCACACCCTTGTTTGGACTCTGTGAGGCTGCTGGGACGGCTGTTTTGACAATAGCGTGCTATGTAGAGACCTGCTATGGGCTGTGGATGCATGGAGCCTCAACCCAGTGCTGGACTCAGAGTAAGAGTAAGAAGATGTAAGTAAAGACCCAATTACAGGAGGCTGGTACCCCCAACACTTGGACTAATCACTTGGACTAATCTAGACACTGACCTCCCTCCTACATCCACCATAGTCTATTGGCACACACCTTTACCATCACTGCACACCAGCACTTTAGTCCTAACCTTACTGTACAGCTCACAGTTGAAATATTTGTACTACTTTCTTCATCACTACTGGCTGCTAAATGGCCATTTCCCCCGTTTGTACATGCAGTGTTTGTCCTGTATGGTATTTATTATCTTGTATTTATGTTCTGTACGGTTCTCACCTGATCTATTCACTCTATGCAGTCTTTTACACTGTGCTGCTGATATGTATGAGGCCTAAAGAATGGCATTGCGCTCCTATGTCTACAAGTTATATTGAGGAATGGCAATAAAAAAGCACCTGCCTGGACTTGACTAATTACGGTAAGCCGGCCACCAGAAGGTCATGGGTTCAACTCCCAGAAATTAATGAGTGTACTTGGTCGTAGCCTGTAGGCAAGGCACTTAATCCTCCCACGCAGTGCTGCTCTCCTGGCCACAATGTGCTGCTCCTAGACTGTGCTTAGTAATGCAGCAAAATGATTCCCATAAAACATGCATGTAGTTCAATATGAATTATTGCTCATTCACAGTTCAGCTGAGACAGAGGCAGAGGAAACCAAGACGTAATGAAAAAGTGCAAAACCAGAAACAGTAGTAAACAGAGAAGCTGCAGAAAAATAAGACCACAACTCAGACCGGCTCAGAAATGTGAAACTAGACAGGATCTAGCAAGCAAACATGTTTGAGGACAATGTATTAAACTTTTGGTGCAGGCAAAATCCCTCTAGAGTACAATCATCACCAAGCTAACCAGCTAACTAGCTTTCCCCTTGTGTATTTAGGTGGCTCTACTTTAGCCAGGCCCACGTACATTCCATCTAGGGCCTGATGGAAGGCTTCTTGTCCATCTACATTGTTGACAAACACACCATTGCCTATGAACGTTTTGCCTCTAATATTCAGAAGGCATTGAATTGGTTTAGAAATTGCACTCTCAGCTCGTTTCAACATTTAGCCCAGATTTCTCAGGCTTGGCCCCATTCTGAAAGCCAGAATGTCTGGCAAGACCTCTCAAATGCTAAACACAGACAAACAGGTACAAATGCACAGGACTGGTCATTACAGTATTTATTAGAGGGAGAGTCCAGAGGACCAATAGAGTTGTTAAGGACCAATTCTGAATGTACTGGAGGAGCATCTCATGTCTTTCACACATGAACATCACATGCATCGACTCAAATCCAAATTTATACAAAGATAGGCTGACTGGACAAACAGTGAGCCACCTGTGAGGGAGATGTAATACCTCCATGAGTGCTAATAACAGCTCTGACTCAGTTTGGCATGGTCTCAGCAAGTTTCTGGATGTAGGCGACTGCATCAGAGGATTGTGTAGCTGGGCCAGATTTGGGGGATGCCTTCCCTGGCACAATTCTGAGGAGAGTTTCCTGTAGACTGGCGTTTTAACCTCTGCTGGTAGACCCGTATGACCGTACGCTTCCATACGCCTGCAGATTCAGCTACTTCCTTCACACTGTGGTCTTCAGCACAGCCAAATGCAGTCACTCCTTTTAGCCAGTCGTTAACATCTGCTTTGGAGCCATTTACCACACATGGATCGAGACATTCACTGCACTAGACCACCTCTTCTCACTCTATGAATCCTGTCACTCACACACATCCTCATGCAGCACCATCTACAGGAGCCTGAAAAAACAATACCACCTTAAACACACAAGGTGACTAATATGTGTGTGGTAAACTTACAATAACAGTACTAGATAATGCACTCACATCCTCGGAAGACATGTAATTCCCATAGTTTTAAGTGAGTTCTCTTTGAATACTCTTCCAACATGCTTCATCTGCTCAAGTACAGAGCACAACACGCATTACAAATGTTGTTCCGCCTGTTGTGTCCTCCAGAGAGGTCTCCAAATCTCTAACCAGTGTGGCTTTAACCATAAATCATGTAACTGTTTATGGGAAAACAAAGATTCCAAGGGTTCGGTAGCAGTTCAGTACAGTCAAGGAGCTGTATTGTTTCTCCTGTGCCTTCAAAATTATGCTAACATATGCTAACGCTCCTTACTGACCTTTGGGCGTTCATTGGACACATTTTATTGGTCCCTTGTATTGGACTGGAGCTGCTAATGTCCTTGTTAATCCTAGTTCAGTGTAAATCATTTGTTTTTCCATGCCGCAGTTTCCTTATGGGACATTAAGGTATTGAACTGAGTTTAATATCCTTATTCCCCAAGCGTTTAGAAAGACTTCCAGCTCAGGAGATGGTGGGGACACAAGATGTGTGGTGTCAACCATCCGGAGCCCATTCATTAATCAGTTCCTGTGGAAACGCAGCATTTAGTTTACCAGTCCAGCTGAGAGTAATGAACGGCGAAAGAGGAAGATACAAAGAGATAGGGAGCGAGGGAGGGAGAATCAGTGAAGGATGGAAATATGTAAATGGTTGCAACAGGGATAAAAAATCAAGCCCATCTCTAATGTGTCTTATATGAAATCACTTCATATGAAACAATACATTTTAGTCTTGGCGGAAGATGCTTTGTATTATTCATCACCGGGAGATCAACTGGGAGATCAGTCACAGCATGCTATGGGCACCGAGGCCCAAGCAGCATCACAGGTTTAAAGGCTGAACAAGAAATGGAAATTTCAAACCTGTTTATTCAGCGATCACTCTGAAATCTAGAGCACTGGTAGGGAGTTGCCCTGCCTTTTGCTGCTTCTGAAGGCTTCACACTACATTGCAGTGACGATTTGATTGCATTTAGTCAGAAGAGCATTTATAAGGTCAGGTACTGATTTTAAAATGCCCTGCCTTTTGCTGCTTCTGAAGGCTTCACACTACATTGCAGTGAGGATTTGATTGCATTTAGTCAGAAGAGCATTTATAAGGTCAGGTACTGATTTTAAAATAAGTGTCTGGATACTTGATCAGTTCACCCCTTCAGTCAACTGTAAAAAGCAAGGGAAAATCTGAAAGAGGCTATTTACGTCTATGCCCTGGAACCTCTGCCCTGTACTTCCACTCACTGGCCACTTTATTAGAAACACCTACCTTGTACTTCCACTCACTGGCCACTTTATTAGAAACACCTACCTTGTACTTCCACTCACTGGCCACTTTATTAGAAACACCTACCATGTACTTCCACTCACTGGTCACTTTATTAGAAACACCTGCCTTCTACTACTAATCACTGGCCACATTATTAGAAACACCTACCTTGTACTTCCACTCACTGGCCACTTTATTAGAAACACCTACCTTTTACTTCCACTCACTGGCCACTTTATTAGAAACACCTACCTTGTATTTCTATTACAGGCCACTTTATTAGAAACGTCTAACTTGTATTTCTATGCACTGGCCACTTTATTAGAAACACATAACTTGTACTTCCACTCACTGGCCACTTTATTAGAAACACCTACCTTGTATTTCTATCACTGGCCACTTTATTAGAAACACCTACCTTGTATTTCTATCACTGGCCACTTTATTAGAAACACCTACCTTGTATTTCTATCACTGGCCACTTTATTAGAAACACCTACCTTGTATTTCTATCACTGGCCACTTTATTAGAAACGTCTAACTTGTATTTCTATGCACTGGCCACTTTATTAGAAACACATAACTTGTACTTCCACTCACTGGCCACTGTATTAGAAACACCTACCTTGTATTTCTATCACTGGCCACTTTATTAGAAACACCTACCTTGTATTTCTATCACTGGCCACTTTATTAGAAACACCTACCTTGTATTTCTATCACTGGCCACTTTATTAGAAACACCTGCCTTGTATTTCTATCACTGGCCACCTAATTAGAAACACCTACCTTGTACTTCCACTCACTTGCCACTTTATAAGAAATGTCCCTCCCTGCATTTTCACTCACTGGCCAGGGAAAGATGCTGGTGCATTGTGGGAAATATAATAAATATAGCATCTATAGTGGATTTGGACAGTGTAGTTTATCCCAACAGTCACAGATTTAAATGGGCAGCGTTTAAAAACCGTCTAAATGTTCTGAACAGTCTAAACAAAAAAAAATGACTCTAACTGTACGGTAAAAAGGTGGACCTATAAGCTGCTAAGAAGGGTGACCGGTCAGTCGTCTGTGGGGTTTTATATATTTAGAACTGAATGAATAATTAAAATCAGTTACTACATGTGACATTCTACCATAGCCGAACACCTCCACGTCTAAACATCTGGAGCTCAAAGATCTTAAAGAGTCATACAGGGAGCACGTTAACTAGGAGAAACACATATATAGTGCTATCCCAGCCTTTATTAATGCTGGAATAAAATACTCATACAGGACAGTTTTAAAATGGCTACTTATTAGTACTTGATGAATGAATTTCTTTGACCCAAATATTAGCATGCAAGCATCGAAACCGTTAGCATGCGAGCGGGGGGTTTCAGAGAGTCATTTTGGGGATATTTTAGTGCAACATATCGCTTCTCCTCATACAAGCCTACAAGTCAATAAGAGAACTCACTATTGATCAATGGTCAGCGCCTGCTTGACCAAATGAGGAGTCATGACCTTTAAGGCATACTGCACACTTTATGGGTAGGGTTTTATGAATAGGGCAGGATGAAAGCATGTACAATGCTAGTTATTTGTGGTATTCATGTATCATTTCATGTTTTTAATCACTATATGTGAACGATTGGGATTTAAGTTTATTATGAATGGAGTTTTTACCATAATCAAGCTGTATGGCAGGGGACAATCCATATTTCAGGATTTGTCATTTTCAAAATTGCTTTTAATAAAGAAAACAAAACCATCTGAGCACCCAATCAACGACATATCCCTTTACAGAGCAGCTCATTGACACTGTGTCCAGTTATCAGCCATTTTGACTGATGCAAGTGTAATTCACTGTGAAGCTTCAGCACAGATAACGTGTGTTTCTGCTAGAGTACCCCATAAAAACCAGAACAGAAGAGAAAGTGTGAACCAGCCTGTTACAGCAAGGCAAGAGCAGCGGGAGGAGTGGAGTGGAGAGTGTTTCTAATGCATTGCTCGGCGAGTGCACATGCCAGGGACCACCTGAATCATGCAGACCCAGACTGTACTCGAGCAGCAACAGCTTGCAGGTTATTTGAGGAACCTCCATCAGATCCAGTGTTTAAGGGAGCAGACTGGAGCTTTGTGAGGAGGCTGTGTGCTATGGAATGGGAATTTAATCAGTGGTGCAGAAAGCCCTTCTGACAACTAGAGAACGTGCAACAGCGTGTCTGCCAGACTGATAGACCTTCCCGTTGGGAAATAGGTCCAAAAAAAAATAGAACATTTTCATTACACAGGCCTGATTACTCTGGTGGCCAGCAGAACCAGAACAAGGCGAGCGAGACATTTCAGGCCACACTTCAATTCTGGATAATAATGTGGACCTACATGTGAGTTTAAGTCCTCGTACACAGCAGGTCATGTTATGCAGGACAAAAGGCAAATAGGGTATATGAGTTGGATAGGTTGGGTTCTGAGATCTGATTGGCTGGAGCATTTTTGAAGTTGCTGTGAGTCTCTTATTGTGAATTGGATAGTTTGAGTTCTGAGCTCTAATTGGCTGAATCGTGTTCAAAGCCATTGTAAGAGTACTCACCATGCAGATCTAAACACTGGCTGAACATCAGAATTTGCTGTCATGACGACACTAGTATCACCAACAACCACGTGCAGAACATGATGGACAGGTATAAAGCATAAATGGAAAACTAATTTGGAATTTTGATGTTCACACCACCACCCTCGGGTGGCCTGGTTAGTTACTACTAAAGGGAGGTCATAGGGCATCTCTGCCTAATCCGGGAGCTGAAACTTTATAGGAGTCTGAAGACAAACAAATTTATTTGACAAATTTGACAACTTCCCAGGTAGCAGGGACCGTTCTCAGAACTGGTTGACGTTATGTACAGGTTCTAATGACGTTTCAAAGGAAATGTTTTACACTAATGTTCAAAGAACACTTTAAAGATGTGTACATCTTCAGATAATGTTCCATCAGGTTCCATGGTAACTAAGACACGACGTTCTAACTGCAACGTTCTGTGTAAGGGTCGGGGCGGTGCGCCTGCGGCCAGCAGAGGGTGGCAGCGGCGGCGCCGTTCTGAGAAAACTACAGCCCGGAACTCCAACTCCCAGAATGCCTTGGGCTGATCACCCAACAAGCTACACCTGAGGCTTCGGCCATATAAGCCCCCACTGAACAGCCGTCACTGCTACACCTTTGTAGAGGGGTAGACGGTATGGTAGAAAGAGAAAGAGAAAGAGAAAGAGAAAGAGAAAGAGAAAGAGAAAGAGAAAGAGAAAGAGAAAGAAGAAAGAGAAAGAAGAAAGAGAAAGCTGGGCGTGTAGAAAATACAGTACATAAATAAATAAAAAAGAAAAATTTGTGAGCCAAACTAAATAAGGAGAAAACTAAAAGCCCCAAAATACATGAACACTCAGAAAATATACCCGCTTCCTGTTAAACCCTTCCCTGGTTGTCTTCGTTTAGAAATCCTCTATTGGCTAGTTGCGTATGGCGACGTTTCAGGTTTCTGGTTCTAAGTTTGGTAAGCACAAGCATTTCCGCTTTACACTGGTCAGCATGCAAAATGGCAAGGGCACCGCTCCTTTGTTGAGTTTCCTCTTCCCCACGGCCGTCACAACAAAGTCGCCTGTGTTGAAATGCCTACTACAGACGCGAATACTTTGAATGGGGCTGAAGTTGTCCCTACGAATCTGTGTAAGCCACCGAGCCCGCACCTCAGGATCCACTGGAAACCTATGAAAGCTAATCTCCGAGTTGTACCTTGAAGAATTAGCACACAGAGGCACACAGCAATGTGGAGACGTCTTCTTCTCTTGACGTTGATACGACAGTCGTTTCTCCTTGATCTTAAAAACACTCATAATTGCTACTGCTTTCCACAGATTTGCTCAATTCTCCTCACAACTACTACAACCGGAAACAGTGATGCATACCAACCATAAACCGGAAATTAAGAGACGCCATCTTGTGCACACAGCGAATTAGCTCGCTTCACGTGTACTGGCGCGTAGCGGTACCACGTGGTAACACGTGGGCCCGTTACTACGAAGGTCAGGGATTCGATCCTCAGCCCAGTTCACTCCCCTCACACATCGTTTCACGTACATCCACATCCAGGATCCCCATTCACCTGCAGTTTAAACCTTTCCATCAGCACAAACTGGTTCCCGCCCTGCGCTTGGGTCCACATCCCCAACCGCACTGATGATGTTCAAGTCCACAGATTCATGATACGTGATAACAGAGGTAGAGCAATCTCAGCACGCCACTGGGGAAAATGTTGTATGGATGTTACTAAGACCTGATGACACTGAATTTTCTGCTGGGAAAATTAATGAAACCTTTACACTGCATGTTCTCTGAACGTTTTTAGGGGGCGAATGATCTGTAGCTGGGCAGGTGAGTCTAGTTTTACGGGGACACAATTGTTAGTTCAGAATTGTATCTGTAGAAGTAACTCTACAGTAAATGTTCAATGTAAGTTGAGTTAACAAGCATTGAACAACCATTCCTATTGGACCATACTTTGACTGCACAGATACTGAGAATCACTTGGAGTTAAGCTGTAACAAGGATAAGACGAGGGTGGCAGGATGCTAGTACAAGTCTTTAACGATGCCAGAAACCAAAGATACCAGGGGGGAAAGCCATTATTGTTCTCTAGCGGTTAGCGTACAAGCTCATAGTGCTGTAGCTATTGAGTAAGCGAGTGTTAACCCAGTGAAACCTTTGAGGCTGTAAATCCTGAAATGGCGATTGACGCATCGATATATGACTTTTTGCTGATATTCTGGTGTATTTATTGTACTAGTGCTTGTTGACTTTGCCCTCACCTGGGGCAGTTATCAATAGCTAAGCAGCGCTGAAATTCAACAACATGAAAGAATGTTCCCGAGTAAGTTTCTGCTTTCCTGCATTGTGTGTTAAACTGTGTTCACTTCTAGGCCAGTGCTTCTCAACCCTGGTCCTGGAGGCAGTCTCCACTGCACATTTGTGTTCTATCCCTGCTCCCAACACACCTGACTTAACTTATCAGCTCATTAACAAGCCCTTTCAGGGGTGCAGGAGGTGTGTTAAGGCAGGGAATCCACTGAACTGTGCAGGGTAGGGTACCTTCAGGCCCAGGATTGACTGGCCTAAGTCATTCTGCATCTCATAGCGGGTCACAGCAGACGGCAGCATGAAGCCACACAGATGTGTGCATCGTGACCGGTGAAAAGAATGGGTTGTCAGGAGACAGATTTATCAGTGTAGACTGTTTAAGAGAGTGCATCCTCCTGCCTATATATGCTGTATGTAATAGTGTGCTCGCTCTGAAAGTTGTTTGGCGTCCACGGCTCCCCAAAACCCATCGGCACCTGGTTTATTCCACTGCTGCAGTCAATTGCAAAAGTTGGGAAACTTGAACTCTTGCAAACACAGCATTAGTCTTATATTGGTAGCACTGGGAAGGTCATATTTAATGCTATATAGCGCCACCTTCTGCCTCAGGTTGTTTCAACAATGGTTTTCATTCAGTCAGCCTCCTAGTGCTGTATAAGTCTATGGCTGTCATTGGCAGACCAATCTGTACAGCTTCCTATAAGGCTGCATGGAATTTGTGCCAGTTTCACTTTGTAACTATGAAATAACTCCCCTATGGGCGGAGCCTGTATGGATCCTTTATCATTACTCACCATCATGCGTCTTTTACTCCGCATGTTTGTTGCTCTTTCAGTACATAACCTACATTTGTATTCTCCCCACTCACTCTGTACATATGTATATGCACATATACATACGTATATATAGTTGCTATGGCTACTTTCTCCACTGTCTATGTAAATAATACTGTATTTTGCACTTTTGGTTAGATGCTTACTGCATTTCATTGCTCTGTACCTGTACTCTGCACAGTCTAATCTAATATGTGCATTATACAGTATGTATCCATGCAATAGTAATATATAGCATTATATATTGAACGCCATCTCGTTATTACTGCTTCATACGAACGTGCATCACAAATAATAAGCAGTGCGAGCTTCAGTGGAAGAGATCACATGACTACAAGTTATGCCTGAAGAAATCTGTCCTGGGACTAAATAGCACATGACCCAACTGGAGAACACTAACAATAACCAGTGACCTTAAGATGCTTCAGTATGTTTAATGATGTGCAGTAATGCATTACAAATTCCGTGTATGCTCTGCTTCGGTGCCGGAACAAATATTTTGAACTACTTTTTAAATGCCAGTAACATTTAATTCAATACGGTTTTTAATCAGGAAACATTTTCCTTTCCTTAACATGCGTTTAGTTCCAAACACCACCGAAACAGCTGCTTTATTCCGACTCTGTGGAAACATGCTTATGTTTAACCTTTAGCTAGCTGAATACCAAGTGGAATATCTTTCAGCAGTTATCCTGTGTCGGACCACCTCTGCGCTGTCCACCGTCTGTCTAAGGCACTTTTATTATAGCTGATGCTATTCTACTGATTCCGAAGGGAATTATTCTGGGCTATCAGCATGAACACTGTGTGTTAATGTGAGCGGAGTGCAGCAAAGTGAGGCAGAGACAGATAGCTCGGCAGTTCTCTTCCCATCACTTAAAAATACACAGTGGAGTTATATCTGAAGCTGCACAGAGGTGGAGGGTGGGCGGGGGTTCTCTCAAGGGAACTAATTGTTTCACACAGACCTAAACTTCCATTAACCACATTCATTTACACCCTACAGAATACTGCTGCTCATGAGAGCATGAAGCAGACAAACCCTGATCCCTGGATGATGTACACTCACTGGCCACTTTATTAGAATCTGCTACCTCGTACTTTCACTCAGTGGCCACTTTATTAGAAACACCTACCTCGTACTTTCACTCAGTGGCCACTTTATTAGAAACACCTACCTCGTACTTTCACTCACTGGCCACTTTATTAGAAACACCTACCTCGTACTTTCACTCAGTGGCCACTTTATTAGAAACACCTACCTCGTACTTTCACTCACTGGCCACTTTATTAGAAACACCTACCTCGTACTTTCACTCAGTGGCCACTTTATTAGAAACACCTACCTTGTACTTTCACTCAGTGGCCACTTTATTAGAAACACCTACCTCGTACTTTCACTCAGTGGCCACTTTATTAGAAACACCTACCTCGTACTTTCACTCAGTGGCCACTTTATTAGAAACACCTACCTCGTACTTTTACTCACTGGCCACTTTATTAGAAACACCTACCTCGTACTTTTACTCACTGGCCACTTTATTAGAAACACCTACCTCGTACTTTCACTCAGTGGCCACTTTATTAGAAACACCTACCTCGTACTTTCACTCAGTGGCCACTTTATTAGAAACACCTACCTCGTACTTTCACTCAGTGGCCACTTTATTAGAAACACCTACCTCGTACTTTCACTCAGTGGCCACTTTATTAGAAACACCTACCTCGTACTTTTACTCACTGGCCACTTTATTAGAAACACCTACCTCGTACTTTTACTCAGTGGCCACTTTATTAGAAACCCCTACCTCGTACTTTCACTCAGTGGCCACTTTATTAGAAACACCTACCTCGTACTTTCACTCAGTGGCCACTTTATTAGAAACACCTACCTCGTACTTTCACTCAGTGGCCACTTTATTAGAAACACCTACCTCGTACTTTCACTCAGTGGCCACTTTATTAGAACTTCCAGTACTTTCAGTTTGTCACTGTTAAGTTAAGAATGATTCACCACTCAAAACTATCCAGCCAGGAATGGCTGTGATGGTCAGAAATTGACCACTGATGAAAGGCTACATCACTAGCACAAGCTGTGCATCCACTGATGAGCCACAGTGTAATATGGAAATAATAATAAACAAAACTGTTAAGAAAGCATTAAAAGGTAGTCTGAGCCAGTCCATTACATTTACAGCCAACGCTGAATAAATCACTGTGAAATTGGGAAAACAAGTCCATTAAGAAAAGCCCTTCCTCAGTAAACATGGCAATGGAGGCAGCGCTGGCTATAGCACATAGAGAGCAAGCTAATGGTGTAAACGTAATGAGGAGTGACATTGATGCTGGGATTCCTGTGGCTTTGCGTAACGGAGGAACATCTGACAAATTATCTGAAAGCAACTCCTCGCCAAAGGGCATCTGTGACTGGTGTTTGGGTGAATAAATGCATGGACAGATTCATAGAGATTATCACCATTTCATCTTATCCATAGGGCAAAATGAGGCTAGTGTTAACTGCTGGAGGAAGGGGCATCACACTGTAGAGTCACAGAGAAGGAACAGCACAGTCACTGAGGGAGAGAGCAGCACAGTCACTGAGGGGGAGTGAGAGAGCACAGCACAGTCACTGAGGGGGAGAGAGAAAGCAGCACAGTCACTGAGGGGGAGAGAGAGAGCAGCACAGTCACTGAGGGGGAGTGAGAGAGCAGCACAGTCACTGAGGGGGAGTGAGAGAGCAGCACAGTCACTGAGGGGGAGAGAGAGAGCAGCACAGTCACTGAGGGGGAGTGAGAGAGCAGCACAGTCACTGAGGGGGAGTGAGAGAGCACAGCACAGTCACTGAGGGGGAGTGAGAGAGCAGCACAGTCACTGAAGGGACTGAGCACTGAGGGGGAGTGAGAGAGCACAGCACAGTCACTGAGGGGGAGTGAGAGAGCACAGCACAGTCACTGAGGGGGAGTGAGAGAGCAGTACAGTCACTGAGAGAGAGAGAGCAGTACAGTCACTGAGAGAGAGAGAGCAGCACAGTCACTGAGTGGGAGTGAGAGAGCAGCACAGTCACTGAGCGGGAGTGAGAGAGCAGCACAGTCACTGAGGGGGAGTGAGAGAGCAGCACAGTCACTGAGGGGGAGTGAGAGAGCACAGCACAGTCACTGAGGGGGAGAGAGAAAGCAGCACAGTCACTGAGGGGGAGAGAGAGAGCAGCACAGTCACTGAGGGGGAGAGAGAGAGCAGCACAGTCACTGAGGGGGAGTGAGAGAGCAGCACAGTCACTGAGGGCGAGTGAGAGAGCACAGCACAGTCACTGAGGGGGAGTGAGAGAGCAGCACAGTCACTGAGGGGGAGTGAGAGAGCACAGCACAGTCACTGAGGGGGAGTGAGAGAGCACAGCACAGTCACTGAGGGGGAGTGAGAGAGCAGCACAGTCACTGAGGGGGAGTGAGAGAGCAGCACAGTCACTGAGGGGGAGTGAGAGAGCACAGCACAGTCACTGAGGGAGAGAGAGAGCACAGCACAGTCACTGAGGGAGAGAGAGAGCACAGCACAGTCACTGAGGGCGAGTGAGAGAGCACAGCACAGTCACTGAGGGGGAGTGAGAGAGCAGCACAGTCACTGAGGGGGAGTGAGAGAGCACAGCACAGTCACTGAGGGAGAGAGAGAGCACAGCACAGTCACTGAGGGAGAGAGAGAGCACAGCACAGTCACTGAGGGCGAGTGAGAGAGCACAGCACAGTGACTGAGAGAGCACAGCACAGTAACAGTGGGAGCACAGTCACTTAGAAAATGAAAGAGAGGAGCATAGTCGCTAAGCAAGAGACACAAGCGATGAAGGTGGGACACTACTGTACCCAGGGCCCAAGGTTTGGTAGGCCCCTGACTGGAGGTGCTATCAAAGTGCTTTCTGGAGGAGGTGTCACCATTTATCAAATAAAACATTAGAAGCTGCACTTAAACACAGCTGGTTGCTTCAGCGAGCAGGGGGGCAGACTGAGTCATGTCTGCCGTGACGTTAGCCCTCTGTCAGTTATACCACAGCTCTAAACTGAGCAAGCATCTTCAGGCCTCTTTGTGAAAATGAACAGAATGAATGGTAATTGGGTAAATGCGGCGGCCTCTGTCAAACGCACGAACTCCAGCTCTCTCGATGGCGCAAGCAGCTGACTCTCCCGGGAGTTAGGAAATGGACGAAGGTCAGAGTTATGAAATAGAGGCAGGAAGCCACCAATAACTCACCTGACAGCAGGGCTCCCGGGGGCTCAGAGCCAGCATTTTAGCGTTTCTGTTCTTGAGCTCCGAGCCTGACAAAGCGTTTTTAAAGCCAGTCGGAACAAAAAGGGGGAAAAGATTAATTACATTCCTTTAACACGGCTATCAGGAAAGCTCGGAGCAAAGGATGACCATGCTTCAACTGCAGTTATGCTGCTAGCAAAATCTTAGTCTCAGATATCACCTACAGTTTGTTCAGGGGTCCTGGAGGGCCAGATGTAATGAGAACATGCATCTGGGGACGACTTGTTAGTGATTGCCCAATGCATAGCGCTATCATCGTCATCGTCTTCTTTGTCTTCACGTCTTTCCGGCACCGGAAATGTTCGGCCTGATCTGGAATAGTGTGCTTGTATAACGTTTTTCAAAAAACATATCAAAAACTGTAAATTCCAAATTTTTTCCCCATTAGGAATGAATGGGGTGGAAAAATGACACGCCCATCTACTGTATTTCTGCTCCACCAACAGCTATCATTTCACATACTCTATCTTCTCAGGGCAGACTCCCGAGTACAAATTCAATGATGGAACGATGGCCCATTCATTTTTGGCCCCACCCAAACCCTACTGTTTGCAACTGCATGGGCTGATCCCCAAACTTTAATCCACAGCCATACTGACTTGCACTTCTCTGTGTGTTGTTTATGCATTCCTTGCTCGTCCTATAAACTCCCATTCATTATTAGACGCCTTAGCAAATCGGCTAGCAACAAGCTCAAACAGCACAAGCTAGGGCTGTACCCGACTCAGAATTTTTCTGTACATTATCTAGTAATTAGTAAATCAGTCTGCATACGGTTCAGATCTGATGTCCTCCTCATTTAGAAAGTCAGCAGAGTCACAGGAACATATTTGTGAACTAAAAGAGGCGGGGCTTATGATGATCGATCTGAACTGGAGCCTGATTTAATTAAAGAGTATCATAGGGAAGCAGCGTGTATTTATACTAAACATTAGCGCTTCTAGCTTATAGTCTTTTTAATTTTACTCCTAACAGCTTCTTCAGTAGCAGGATCCTTCGCCTTTCATCTCTCATAAAAAATAAACTGATAAAAACCAGATTAGTCAATATTTAAATTATTTTTAGATGAAAAGAAGAACAGTAGACCTGAAACCGTGAATTATATTCCCCGCGCTGAAATAATTATCTCTCGTTTATCGGGAGGCGTATTAAGTGACTGTACTTATCCTTAAATAAAGATAATCTTAGCTGTAGATGAATAAATAAACATATCTGTAATTTAGCTTCTAAAATAACAGAATTATAATAAAACAAACATCTTCAGTCCGTTATTCCCTCACCGCAAACAGCCATCATGTCTAAAATGAAGGTCAGCTCTCTCGTTTGGAGCAGTGTTCGATGTCTGACTGAATGAAGAGCAGAATTCGGTTTCATTTGTTCAGACTGTCTCTGAGACATCGTTCCACCCGTGTTTCTCAGCCTTAGCTTCCTAAGCAGTGAACCGCCAGCGCACGGTGTCACGTGGATTTAATATTTTAGCAAGCACGCGTCACAGCCCAGCTATAACTTACATATATATATATTTATTATTCCCTTTAATAATGATTAAAATGTCTTTTTACATTCTTAAAGTTCTTGTGCATTTCTGTAAGCTTTAGTCTGTTTTACGAAAGAAAAAAAAGGTCACTGTTGTCACTCGACTTAAAGGGTCTCCGACTGACGATTTGATTCGTCGACTTCTAGAGGGCAGCCCTAGCACAATCACTCTGCATTTTCTTCAGGAAAGACTTTTCTAGTTAAACTTTCGGCCTGAATCCCCTGCAAACAAGAGTACACCCGCCCCAGATTCTCCGAGCTCATCCTCTTAACAGCTGGTACAACTGATGCATAAGCAAAACAGGCTAGCTAGCGAGATGCTATCACTAACGGAACTCTTCCTCCTTTTTGTTCTGCACACATGCGCACACAACCAATCTGAATTTTTAATTTGGTTATGTTATATCTGTGTGTGCGGTGTGTGTGTGTGTGTGTGTGTGTGTGTGTGTGTTTATATGCTCCTAATTTAAAAACTGTAGTAAATCAGATTTTGTCAGTACACCATTCAACATGCTTATCTCAGCTGGCAAAAATGTACAGGGTGACGCTTTTGTGTAGCTGCAGCTAGCTAACATTGCCGTTTGGAAGCTGGCTAAGTCATCATCTACACGGAAGTGAAGAGTATAATATCATAATATCATATAATTATAATATCATATAATACACACACACACTATTGCTCATATGTGCTAGCTTCCTGTTATATAATAGCAGGTTTTAATGCAGCTTCCGTGTATCTTCTAAATACATTGCTATAGTGGAAATGTTAGCTCACTCATTATGATTCATCAATAATATTTAAAAAATATTTTTAATATGCTAGTCAAATAGGTTTGATCATTATAGTGTGCATATCCATACAGTCCATATTGTGTGTTACCCCGCTATCAGACTCATGTAGAGTCACTATGAAATCATATGTCTAATATTTGCTATGTATATAATAATGTATATTTTTGTAATATTTTATAATACATGTGCATATTTTAGATTTCCATATGTGACCAGCTCCTTTTCTTCTACACAAAATTGTCCGGTAATGATTTCATCATTTTGCCTACATGCCCATGGTGCTCTGGGATTATTAATATTGCCCATCATATTGTGTAACATGCTGTACAGCATAGGCTTATGGACTGCTAATGAATTGCACTAGAAGGAAAAAGCACTGAGCAGAATCATAAAGAGTATAAAGGCCTGTTCTGATAATGCAGACTGAGGAACGAGCTCCAATTTGCAACTCCTGTCAAGCAGGTCAGTGCTGCCTTCTTTTCTGAAACATCATTAGTGCCTCCGTTCGCCTTAGTCTTCTCGGACATGATGTCTTATCAAAAAGGCATTCTCTTTGCTTTCCCCGTCATTAGTTATCTCCACAGCTGGTGAAATGAGAGCAGCATCGTGATGCTATTTTCATTATTTGTATTCCTGCTATTCATTTATTTGTGAAGATATATAATGGCTGTTTGTTGAGAAGGCGTGATGCAAAGGAAGCTCGAGCGTGTTCCGGTATTAAAGATCCCAGTGGGAGATGAAAATCCTGCAACCTAGGTCACACTTTGAAACCAGACGTTCCATTAAACCTGGCAGGGTGTCTGATGCTTAACATGTATGCAAGTACTAGGACCTGAAGACACTAGTGACTATGCCAAAGGACAAACAGATCGATGTGCAGCTCTATGTCAGACCACCATGTTTAGTAACCCCACAAGTCAGACATCTTGGCATGGAGTTGTAGAGGTTCCTAATAGTGTCCTGCAATAATTCATTCCATGCATCAACCTTGATGAAGCTTAAGCTGGCTTCCTATTCTGTTTCCCGCTCCACCTTAAATAGTGCTAGAATGTACCTGCTGCAGAAATTCAGGTGGAATGGGAATTTCCGATAAGCCAACTTCAACCTCAGTACACCTTTCATCTGGGAACACAAATGCAGCGGACAATCCCAGGAGCACATTGTGCAGAGCCTGCTTTTAGACAAGCTTTGAGCCATTTCGGAATGTCGACAGCAACCTTCAAAAAGCTATAGCACACGCCATGATTGGGGAGCCAGTCGTTTCCAGCCACTGCCCACCTGTGACCACTGATAAGAGAATCGCCGCTGTGTTATACATGCTGGCCACTTGTGTACCAGGTAGCAAGGTAGTGGGCACGATTTAACAGCAGTTGTGTATGCGCTGTGTGCCAAGCTGTAAGATCAGCTGGATGGAATGATGAAACTTTAAGGCTTAAAACATCATTTATAAAAAAAATATTTATTTATTTATTTTATTTTCCCAATCTCTCTTTTTACCGATAGTTGAACTTTTCCACTCTTTTTTGAGATTTGAGTGGGTTTTTAATTTTTAATTTTTAATTTTTTCAAAATTTAGAATGGATTATGTCTATATTAGACAAATATATAAGGATACAATAAAAATCCACATAGGCTAATACTGTATATTCATTTATTGTCATATATCAGATTTTCATATGAGGTGTTTTCAAAAAGCTTTATAGCTAGCCCTCAAACACTGTGTCGGTGTACAGTAACTCAGTAAGTGTAATGTGTTAGTGTACTGTAAGAAGTGTGTTGATGTACAGTGTACTGTAAGTAGTGTGTTGGTGTACAGTAACTCAGTAAGTGTTATGTGTTAGTGTACTGTATGTAGTGTGTTGGTGTACAGTAACTCTGTAAGTGTAATGTCTTAGTGTACTGTATGTAGTGTGTTGGTGTACAGTAACTCTGTAAGTGTAATGTGTTAGTGTGCTGTAAGTAGTGTGTTGGTGTACAGTAACTCAGTAAGTGTAATGCATTAGTGTACTGTAAGTAGCGTGTTGGTGTACAGTGTACTGTAAGTAGTGTGTTGGTGTACAGTAACTCAGTAAGTGTAATGTGTTAGTGTACTGTAAGAAGTGTGTTGATGTACAGTGTACTGTAAGTAGTGTGTTGGTGTACAGTAACTCAGTAAGTGTGATGTGTTAGTGTGCTGTAAGTAGTTTGTTGGTGTACAGTAACTCAGTAAGTGTAATGTGTTAGTGTACTGTAAGTAGTGTGTTGGTGTACAGTAACTCAGTAAGTATAGTGTGTTAGTGTGCTGTAAGTAGTGTGTTGGTGTACAGTAACTCAGTAAGTGTAATGTGTTAGTGTGCTGTAAGTAGTGTGTCGGTGTACAGTAACTCAGTAAGTGTAATGTGTTAGTGTACTGTAAGAAGTGTGTTGATGTACAGTGTACTGTAAGTAGTGTGTTGGTGTACAGTAACTCAGTAAGTGTAATGTGTTAGTGTACTGTAAGTAGTGTGTTGGTGTACAGTAACTCAGTAAGTGTAATGTGTTAGTGTACTGTAAGTAGTGTGTTGGTGTACAGTAACTCAGTAAGTGTAATGTGTTAGTGTGCTGTAAGTAGTGTGTCGGTGTACAGTAACTCAGTAAGTGTAATGTGTTAGTGTGCTGTAAGTAGTGTGTCGGTGTACAGTAACTCAGTAAGTGTAATGTGTTAGTGTACTGTAAGTAGTGTGTTGGTGTACAGTAACTCAGTAAGTGTAATGTGTTAGTGTACTGTAAGTAGTGTGTTGGTGTACAGTAACTCAGTAAGTATAGTGTGTTAGTGTACTGTAAGTAGTGTGTTGATGTACAGTGTACTGTAAGTAGTGTGTTGGTGTACAGTAACTGAGTAAGTGTAATGTGTTAGTGTGCTGTAAGTAGTGTGTTGGTGTGCAGTAACTCAGTAAGTGTAATGTGTTAGTGTGCTGTAAGTAGCGTGTTGGTGTACAGTAACTCAGTAAGTGTAGTGTGTTAGTGTACTGTAAGTAGTGTGTTGGTGTACAGTAAGCCAGTAAGTGTAATGTGTTAGTGTACTGTAAGTAGTGTGTTGGTGTGCAGTAACTCAGTAAGTGTAATGTGTTAGTGTACTGTAAGTAGTGTGTTGGTGTGCAGTAACTCAGTAAGTGTAATGTGTTAGTGTGCTGTAAGTAGTGTGTTGGTGTACAGTAACTCAGTAAGAGTAATGTGTTAGTGTACTGTAAGTAGTGTGTTGGTGTACAGTAACTCAGTAAGTGTAATGTGTTAGTGTGCTGTAAGTAGTGTGTTGGTGTACAGTAACTCAGTAAGTGTAATGTGTTAGTGTGCTGTAAGTAGTGTGTTGGTGTACAGTACCTCAGTAAGTGTAATGTGTTAGTGTACTGTAAGTAGTGTGTTGATGAACAGTACCTCAGTAAGTGTAATGTGTTAGTGTACTGTAAGTAGTGTGTTGATGAACAGTAACTCAGTAAGTGTAATGCGTTAGTGTACTGTAAGTAGTGTGTTGGTGTACAGTAACTCAGTAAGTGTATAGTGTTAGTGTGCTGTAAGTAGTGTGTTGGTGTACAGTAACTCAGTAAGTGTAATGTGTTAGTGTACTGTAAGTAGTGTGTTGGTGTACAGTAACTCAGTAAGTGTATAGTGTTAGTGTGCTGTAAGTAGTGTGTTGGTGTACAGTAACTCAGTAAGTGTATAGTGTTAGTGTGCTGTAAGTAGTGTGTTGGTGTACAGTAACTCAGTAAGTGTAATGTGTTAGTGTACTGTAAGTAGTGTGTTGGTGTACAGTAACTCAGTAAGTGTAATGTGTTAGTGTACTGTAAGTAGTGTGTTGGTGTACAGTAACTCAGTAAGTGTAAAGCATTAGAGTACGAGGCTCCACACAAGGTTGCTCTGTATGGGGTATGTCTATGGTAGTATGGATGTTGCTATGCTGGAAGCTGTAATGCCGGTGTGGTGGTTAACCAGCTTGACCATGCTGGGAAATGAGGTAACCAGCACCAGACTGGCGTGACCCAGCATAAATCAGCTTAGACCACAGCATGGAATTCTGTTTGCACAAATGGAGGCTGGCCCTTGATCTCTGTAGAACCACATCGAAGCACACAGGCTGACACAGCATGTACAAACCGTTCGACTGCTCTGCACTTACTTTCCACAAATATGACTCTAATAGTCTGAGACAGTTAAATCACAGAGAGTAAGAAGAAGCCCCAGGCGTTCACCCCAGTCTGAGTGAATTCCCATATTAGATAGCAGCAAACCGTTTGGATCATGTCCAAGCTACTCAGCATGCAGCGAGGCTGGCTAACTTAGCCTGCCAGAACTATATTTATCTCAGTTTATGACTAATTATAACAATAAGGCCGGTAATGGAGCAGCCTTAGGCAAGCAATAAGGATATCTATAGATGCAGAAGCAAACGAGACACAATAAAGGCGATCAAAACTAAAACTGAACCATTTTCCTGTTTACTGTCTCTGTTTTCCTTCTCTATCTGTGTATATGGTCTTTAGGGAAGGCTTCTCCAGAGCAGGGACATTAAAAACCCATAAAGCAGTAATCTGGTGGGTTGCAGAAGATATTTATGTTGAGTTTAAAAGAAAACAAAACCCGTTTCTGTCAGGTTATAGTTTGTTAGTTACCGTTCTTTCAAGACTGATACATGGGGGCATGCATAGGCTTGGGCCCCCTGGTCAATAAAGTCTGTTACTGTGACTAAGTATGCAACTAAAAGCCGTAAAGTTAAGATCTCATTTGTAGCCAGTTATGAGACTCTCATTTCTTGTTTAGGGGCCGATACGCCTGTGCAAAAGCATGCAGCGCTCTTTTGAGGTCTATCCTCAGCCTTTCAGTGATGTTTAGGTCGGGGGGACTGTGAGGGCCATGGCAAAACATTGAAGTGGCTTAGACATTTTTGAGGTAGCCCGTCATGAGTTTTGAGGTGTGTTTAGGATCATTATCCTGTTGTACAAACCATCCTCTCTTCAGCTTCAGCTTTTTACAGACTGTGTGATGTCTACTTAGAAAATTTGAAGGTGTTACATTCTTGCTTCTATCAGGGAAATGTTTCCCGTGGCACTGGCTACATCACAAGCCTGATGCGTGATCTATCCACCCCTGTTTTCAGAAGTTGGAGAAGGGTTCTTTTCCATGAAATTCAGCACTGTCGTTTCTCCAAACATAATGTGCGGCAGAATTTTCATTCCAAATTCCGAAATGGGTTGTTTAGATGTTCTTTTGCTTTCTTCTGATATCCGTTCCCGAAAATATTCTTTTTGTGCAGGTGTTGCTGAATAGTAGATCAGTGCACCACCCACTCCAGAGTCAGCTACACTCTCCTAAAGGTAATTTGCAGAAGACTTCCAAATTGAGGTGTTGATTTCCTTGTCAACAATCCTATAAGCAAGAGAAAAGTTTTCCTGCTTTTCCAGACCTCAGCTTGACCTCCACCACCTCTTGTTAACTTTCCTAAGTACATTAAGAACCAAGGAAACAAGTTTCTGAATAAGACCTGTGGTCCTCTTATTGCTTCTCCTGCTTTCTGGGCATCAGAACTCTGGGCAGCTGCCTAGAAGAACCCACAGCTGCTGATTGTTTGGAGAATTATTGGGGAGTAGAGAATTGTGCATTCCCCTGTATGTAAATGACCTCTGTTGTGATTGGTTGCTCTGTACTGTGCCTCATTTAAAAGGCAGGCCTGATAGAGATGTGGATAGAAAGAATATGAAACGAATAAGTACATATTTGTGTTTCACTGACTGACCTTTCTTCGCTCCGTTGTCTCAGGCCAACATTATGCAGTCAGATCAGTTTTGTTGGGGCAATCAGGCTTAAGCAGTGGTTCCCTCCCTTTGGTCTCCAGGGACCCTCTGCCCTGCATGCTTTAGATGCCTCCTTGCACGCCACACTTTTTATAGAAGGAAGGGATGTGACGGGGTAGTTAGGGTCATTCCTTCTGACAGTGAGGACAGTGAGCTTGACGAGAGTGACAGTGAGGAAGAGTGGAGCCCAGAAACGGGGCTTGAGAGAGTTAGGAGGTCAGGAGGCAGTTAGGGATCAGCCAGGCAAGTGACGTGCACGTGTGTGCGTGAGTGCGTGTGCATGTGTGCGTGTGTGCGTGTGTGCATGTGTGCGTAATCGGGAGGGTGAATTGGGAATATATGACACCTTCACCGGTTCCTGAAGTTCCACACAGAAGTCATCAATGAGCTTTACAAGCGGAGAGACCCTGGGATTCTCTACAATTCCCCACAAAATCTCACTCAGACACACAAAAACTCACACGTACAGTCACAAGTACATGGACATGAGTGCACACAGCTGGAGAATCAGTTGCTGGATTAAATACTTGTATGAAATTTAACTTGATGGTTGTTATAATAAAAGACCAAAATTTTTTAAATAATTAAATGAAATAAAACAAAAATAAAATACATAACTTAATTACATATAAAATAAAATTCAATACAAATATAATTGCATCAAAAGTAAAAACATTTTTACATTTTTTTAAAAATTTAATTAAATTAAATACAAAGTCATACCATTGTGGTTAAGGACACAGGGTAAAGTATAAAAGCTTGGAATATGGCCATGTAAAAATGAACTATTCTTTTTGTTTTTGGATATAAATTCACATGAACGTCATAACCGGACTTAAAAATAAAATACTCTTAAAAACAAAGGAAATTTCAAGTAATTACCCTTGTACAAATCAGAACCGGTGTGTAGCACTGAGGTGCATCTTCTTTAAGACTGCAATAGACAAATTCTCTTATTTTCTCCGAAGTTTCTCTGATGTGTGGGAACTTTCTTCCTTTCAAAGAGAAACAGCCATCAGGGAGCTGTAAAGATGCTTCACAGTCAATGCACAGCAACAATGTTGTCATGAGGGTTTAGGAAGGATTAGTCTCAACTGAGTTGCACTGGCTTTAATACAGGCTTGCGAATAAATGACGACTGCTGGACCCTTCGGAGATCATTCTAAGAAAACCAGCACTGGGGAAAATCGTAATAAGGAGCTGTTGCTCCTGAAGGGCCGACACACTAGACATCTTTAGAGCCTCTGTATACATATGTGCTTTCATGTGAACACAGGAAACAGCCTGTCCTTTAAATATGCTTTATTTCGATTGCACGACATATAGCGACAACTGCACATATCAAAATATCCAGCTCTTCTGAATAAAACGGCTTGCAAATAAAATCCTGAAATGTTCATTTCCCATAAGGGACCACACATGAAACTTGGAAACATGAGACATGAATCATTCCTCGCATTCTTTACAGAATTAAATTCTACACACACAAAAAAAAATTTCACCATAAAATTTCAGAAGCAAAAAATATGAGCACAACTTTTCATTATTATTTCCAGTGCCTAAAACCTACAATATCCCAGCTGCGTAAATAGGAATTCAGTTTTAGTAAAGTAAAACTATATATATATTAATATATTACAACAAGCTTGCTATTGGACCAAGCAAAAACACTGGCCAATATACTAGCATCACTACTGTGTAGGCACGGGAAATGAGCTGGCCTGCTTTGTGTCTTTATTTAAACATTTATTAATTCATATTTTGCATGTTATTGTTTACAAAAGACTCAACATTTAGCCACTACACAACGACATAGGCACTGTTACAACCTAGGGACCTTCACGGATAGTTAAAGCATTTAAAGGGGTAGTTTAGCCAACTATACAGTCTTCCTTTCAATCCTCAAATAAACAATTAGCCAAGACACATTTCATGTCCAAAGCACTTATGTTTTGCGCTTGAGACTAATGTGGTTTACAAGTGAACAATAGCCATCTGCTAGCATCATCTGCTAACTGTATGGCTAAGGGCCACTGCACAAAGCACTGACCAGACACGGGGAAACCTGGATCTGTGCTTCAGTTCAGGTGAAGAGAGAGTCTCCAAGCATTATTACGAAGGCCAGTAATGCCATTTTAGTTTAGTAATAGTATAGTAATGTGTTGATTGCTGGTTTATTATTATTGTTGATGTTTTGTTCATATATAGGCCATCATGCCGGGGGCAACATGAAGCCACACGAACGTTGATACAGTATTATTATAATACTGGGTTGATCTGGATTTCAATGGGACATATAGTGTTCATAGTTCTAAACTAAGATCCAACAACTGGTTTATTCCATCACTGCGGCTGACAAAGTTTGGAAATTTGAACTCCTGGCGGAGCAGTCCACTCTACACTGCAGTATGGAGAATGTTACGGTGGCAGAACGCTCTGTTGGGGCTCCAATGAAACAATGGAATATCTGGTTTGCTGTAGTATGCCTATTGCAAACACACCCCACCATGCTAGAATCCAGTATAGACCAGTATATGCTGTGTTTTGACAATTGGTTTACTGGTCAACCAACTAAACCAGCACTGGACCTGCACTAGGCCAAGCTTTCTTTGATTCTGCACAAGATCCTATGTGGCTTCAGCAATCAATTTCATTCTATCCATGTCTTGGCTGATCAACTACATGTAGGTTCAGGATGGCACTGCGATTTGTCTGAGCTAGCCCTTTAAATTACCCACTCGAGGCCATTTCAGTGATGACCCCCTGGAAAAAGTAGCAACAAGTCTGCACGGGGTATGACGTATCTACGCTGATAAAGTCACGACCAGGAGGCAGACTGTGTGCGATGCCAGACTGATCCATGGCCGCAGAGTGGATTATAACTAAGCCAAATAGCCCCTAGGCTAGCACGAATGCAGAAATGCCAGGATACGGGCGCTCAGCTTGACCCACTGAAGGCCACAACGTCAACAGGTATTTATTCCAACTGGACTCAGTGCCTCTTCATTCGGCTAATGAGCTGACCTGCTCCACCTCAGCGAGAAGCAGGTGTCGCGCCACTGGCCGATGTTTTCGGCTTTCGACGGGTGAACTTAAACGCACGGCTAGAAAGCAAATCTGCGTAACGCTGCGCCAATTAGGTGGCTCTTTCATGTCCAACACAATCAAAGTGCGACCTTAAAAAACAAAGCCTGAATACATGAATATATTACTGACTTACACAATTACAGGGCAAATACTGCCCTTTTAAAAGACACGCCGAATAGCTGCTAGCAGAACTAGGACAAAAGCACGCCCGCATACCACCAAACCTTTTAAGCTAGAGAATGGTGACACGGCAGAGCACACGCAGAGTCGCCCTAAAAGAATCCTCCAGCATTTTTCAGCCTATTCTCTAGCTGCTGTATCTGTAACGTCCGATTGATCACCATGGACAATAGTTTCAACGAGCTTCACTGTACATAGGGAGGAGCTGAAATCCTGGTGGCTGGAAAATCACTGATAGTAGATAGTAGCAATGGGCAGTTGCTGAATTCTGACATTATGCATTAAACATGTGTTGCTTCATGAAAGCATCTATCAGCTCTATAAAATCTGCATCATTCCCTTTCTAATACATATTACGCCATTGAAAATGTGTGGAATTATTAATTTTCCAGGTCATACGGGCTATGAATTTAAACTAAGCTGTTTTGTGATCACCCATATGTGCCCATTCAGCCTAACACTCAAGTTATAGAAGATTTCAGTACAGACATCCAATCAGAACAGGGCTCATTTACCTATATCAGTCTTGGACACAGTAACAACAGCAGCCAGTTTAATTTGTAGGGACAAAGAAAGGCTGCTTATATAATCTTTGTGTGTATGTGTGCACATATATCCCATATATAGCACGTATATGTATATATATATAGGACATTGCTAATATACTAATATGGCAGACTACAGAAATCCAGCCTGCTGACAAGTTTCCAATGTTGAGCCCAAATATAACTGCTGGGAAAAGATGAACAAGCCACCCACATGGAAGGAGAGTGGTGTAATGTCTAAGACATCCACTTTCTGCTGTCTCCTACGATCTCCTACAACGTGTTCCTTAACCAATAGGAGGGCCAGGACCTCTTGTAAACATGGTGAAGGATGCTGTTACAGCTGTCAGGTGGAACAACGAGCCATATATCACATGTATCACAATCTCAGAAGCGCTGAAAGCACAGTGCCGAAGGCTAATGCCTATAATAACAGCTCACCAGAGCCACAATCTAACCTGCTTCTGTGAAAGTGCAGCTGTTCCTGACATCGTCGTTACTTCTCCTCATGAGACTCCTCTCTGATTACCTATGAAGGTGTACAAGAATCTGAACGATGATTCGTCAGCGATGGCAACAGTTGACTGTGTGCCTAATCTGACGTAGTGAACATTGTGAAAGACTAAGATATCATAACTATCTGAAAGCAGAAATCTACATGAACAATGTTACCCAGTATGTTACTTCTCAGAATTAACTAACTGCCCATTGGCTTCTATTATAAGCAAGTTGGAAGTTTTTCTCTTCTTTTCTAAGTGCAGGGAAACGTGTTGAAATTATTCTCCATGGTAATGATCCATATGAAGCGAATGCAGCTGGCAGAGACCAGGATAAAAAATTCTAGAGCATCCCATTAAAAATATAATTACCATATATCCCATAGAAAAGTCTTATACAGCGTCATATTTATAAGAAACCACGAAAAACATAAACTTTGACTCACAACAAAACAATACACATCACACACATGCCTTTAACATTGTTTACAGTCATGGAGAATACTTTCAAAATGTCTTAACATTCAGCTTAGGCTTCTTATTTACAGAAAAGAACAAATACACCACATTGGCAGACTGGCATCTCCAAAAAATCAACAATAAAACGAATGAGACTAACTTAATAAATGAAATACAATCCAATATAGTCACCAACGTGATCTAAAAACAGTCCAATGGGTTTGCTTTTGGATTACATTCAAATGCGTTTAGAGGACTGAAGAGCAGTATGTATGCCTTAGAGCAGCAGCATGCCTCAGGAGGACATGTTCACCACGGAGAACAGGGAAAAAGACCCAATGTGATACAGTGATCGCCAATAGAAAGACATTCAGTGAATAGAAATTCTTAGCAGTTAGCAGTTAACTGGTCACCAGCAGAAGAGCACATGAACGGTAAGGTGTGTGTGTGTGGTCTTTAGCAAAAGACGTTAAACTGGATGCACCCGTGTTAATGTCTTCGCAAAATAGTCCATCGTGTTGGTGTTAATCAAACCAATGACACTGAACACAGTGACATTATTAGGAATATTATTGTTTGTGTGAATGTGTGAGTGTATACACAGTAGTATGTGCATGCCGTTGCTGTGGAAAGAACACGTACTGACCTTTGAGCATTTCTGTGGGTCCATTCATCAAATTTCTAACACAATGTAAATAATAGCTGTTGAGTTCAAATGACGTTAATAAATAAAATCAGGCATAAATTGAAAAAAAAAGGATTTTTGTGTACAGCAACAGTATGGATGTTTATAGTGTAAGAGTGTGCATGCACATGTATGTAAATGTACTGTATGTGTGCAGTATTCTAGGAGATATTAAAAGCAGATATTTCTGAGGGTGGCTAGGTAAACGATCTACTAGTTTATGGAGTTCAGTGAACAGCAGAGTTTCAGAGGAAATGGGCTTCCTAACAACCACCTGGAGGACCTAGTGGCCCACAAAAACTGGCCCCATCACAAACTGCTCCACTTCAAAATTGAAAACCCACACAGGTAATTTAGTTCATCCTTCCACTGTGAGAGGACCACTCAGCACTGTGGGTCTGAAAGGATGTGAAGCTCCTCACTGAGAAAAGGAGACAGAAACATCAAACAAAGAAGCTGCTGGTGTGCTGGTGGACTGGCCACCCCAGAGTCCACTGAATGTGTCTAAGAATGGAAGTTTTAATAAAGAAATAAAGCAACAAAAATAACATGCAAATAAATAAACAACATTTTGCCTGAATGTAAGGGGAATGGAGGGTGGTCTTATTTGTTGCACAGTCCTGTATGTGTGAATGTGTGTGTGTGTGTGTGTGTGTGTTATCTCCGGTGGCCACAGGTGGACATCTCTCATCTGGAAAAAATCCATTACACTTGAATTTGCGCCACAGTTGAGTGAAAGCACTTGCAGGCTTCTGGTCATGTTTTCTTGAGACTAGACTCTGGATCCAAGGCCTTGTCCATCTCCTCAGGCTTAACTAATCAATACCTGGGGCTCTGAGAATGGAGGCACCTTCACTCATGACCACAGGCTGTTCTGCCGATGCCTAATTGCATCCGCATGGGCCTGATAAAGAGGCGAAGAAACATCTGTGTGGTCTTTCAACATGCAAGTGCTGTGTGCAGCAGCCGTGAAGGGATTATAAGATGCCTTTGTGTGTGTGTGTGTGTGTGTGTGCACGCTCATGTGTGTGGGCATGCCAACAGGGACGCACTCTTATTCACAGCTCACGCTACTGGAAAACTGAAGCTGGGGCTGCTGGACGCTCTGTAATGTGGAGCATGCCAGTGAAGTAAGTAAATAGTTAAACTTTCATTAACCCTCATGCTGTCTTCTGCCTACTGATGCAGACTGGGGAATGTTCCCACTTCCTGTGGCAGGAATTTCCATCATGGCTCCTTTAAAACCAATGGGATATCCAGTTTGCCATCATTGGTCTACTCCATACATGTGAACGAAGCATTAGAATTTGCATTCATTGCTGGTGCTAGCAAAACTGTATTTGTATATAGAAGATATTTGATCACAATCCAAACATGAAGAAATGCCATATTTATCTTTTTACACTAAACTGAACATTAATGTAATTCATTACAGAATTCCTGCTTAATTCTATTCCTGAAATGCCAACAAAGCCATGCAGGATGATTAAATTTTTTCATTGTTGAGAAAACTACCATCAGAATTCTTTGCAGTGGTGGTGATAGGAACCAGAGGCCATTTTATTTACTATTCAAAACTATTCCAAAAAGTAGCTGCAACCAAAAGGAAGTATGGGATTGCAGTGCTATTGGGAAGGAAGATGAAGAAAACCAGGTACAATAAATGATGATAAATTTAGACTGGTATGGGTAATATTTATTGAGCTACACATACAGAAGTAGTGTCTCTCAGTACCGCACTGGCCACCATGTTTACTAACCCAACATGCCAGACATCTCAGCATTGAGTACTAATGGTGTCCAGTAGTAATCCATTCTTTGCAGCTTGAATATTCTCACACAGTTCCTGCAGATTTTGCAGTAGGGGTGAAATGACTAATGGAGGACAAAACTCTCTAAATGTCCACAGATGTGGCTGAAACTTGAATCGTTTGCACATCTTACAATGTGAAACCGACCCACCAAATTTCATTCCTGTCGGTTGATTCTTTTGATGATGTGAGTACAATGTTGCTAATGCATAAACAGTGGGGCGGCTATTTGACCTTACAGAGCTCTCTGCCATGCACAGCTCTTTAAAGCATGCTTTAGTCCAAAGCTTACGACAAAACTGCCAGGCATAGGGAAGCACATTCATAGCCATTGTATGTAAAGGCTTTTATGGGGGTAAGTAAGCAAACAAATGGTTCAGATGCTTGATTCCCATCACCAACACTGTGAACAATTCAGACTCTCTAAAAAGCCAAATTTCCCATCACACCCCTCTGTATGACTCGGTTTACACCATAATGACTTAGTTATGTTCCGAATAAGCAATGAAACTCCCCGATAATTTGACCTGTATAGCAGAACAGCAGTAGTGCCCCGAGACTTGTAAGGGTTATGCCACAGCTTAGGAGGGCGAAACTCCATTTAAACACTTTGGTGATGTGAAATAAAAAGCCTTGCAGAAAGAGAACACAAGCCCTAGCTCTCGGTTGTTTTCCCACTGCAATGCGAACATCGCTTGACAGTTCAAATAGTCTGGTTGCTCCCTGTGAGCTCTGGCTAAACAGCAATCTCACAGAGGCACTCACGAGCCTGGAGCAACCATTCCTCTGCCGACACTTCACTTGTAAAGGTAGACGTGTAGAGTCAAATGTAGCAACAGCGGCAACCGGCAGATCAGTTTAAAGCTTCCACCCGCCCAGTGAACCCATACCTTCCATATACACAAACCCAGAGCCCAGATAATAACATGAGGCTTGTCTTTGTGAAGCAATTCTACTGTGGCTATCTTGTGAGAGGCTAGCATCAGTTGTAGAAGTCCCTTTGTTGTGGACATCTGGGAATCCATTCTACGGATATCTGTGTTGGTGGGGATGTGTTTATTTTGAAGGGACTTATATCCCTCCTGCAAAATCTCCACCAGCTAAATCAATTGCAGTGTGATTTCTACCTGCAGTCTGAGATGCTCCCCTGATAGCAAGAGGAGAGTTTAGCAGCCCACTGTTACTCCACTAGCGTTTTGCTCAGCGTTATCTGAGTGGCCGCCGGTGGCTAAGCAGAGTATTAAACAGAATGCCACTTTGTTATCGCTCTTTTTCCACTCAGGGTTCAATTTATACCTTCAACTTTCTTTCTCTTTCTTTCTCTTTATCTGCTGTAAATTAGTTTGGTTGATTATTTTTATCTAGCACAGTGTCAGCAATATTTTCTATTTCTTTAATATCAGGCCTTTACTGTTCAGTTGTTTGTAAAAATATTTGAGATCATTTTCAAAAATAAAAGTCTCTGTGCAGGTAAAATCTGTGCAGGTAGGGTACCAGTCAGGGTGCCTATGTGGGCCAATACATGTTCCCTATATCGGGAAAAATGCTACGCTAGCTTGCTCTTTTGACTTGTGCTGTTTCCCTCAGTACAGAATTAGTTTCCAAATCAAAAGTCAAGTTTATCATTAATAAATGAAGCTTAGTATGAGTTTTGGAACACCGTGTAACTTGCGAAAGCACTGGCAAAACAATAATGCTAATCTTAAGCTAGCTTTCACTGACAGTGTTTGTTTTAGTGTACTTCTTCTCCTACTCCTCTTCTTCTTCTCACTTCTAGTTCTTTGAGGTCTCAAACTGCCTCAAGATAACTAGCTTAAAAGCCAAACTGGTCCATTTTTACAGGGACAGATTGGATAGCATTAGCAAAATGCTAACCAGGGCCCCCTGGCATGCAGATGACTCAACGAATACACAGCAACATTGTGATTTCCACAGTTCAAACATGTCTCACTTGTGATATGATGAAAACGTGCCACATAAAGCGCATCATAGTGCTTCAGTAGCTTTCTTTGCCCGAATCCATTACGACAGATAAGCCTCGTCTCTGTCTTAATCTTCATAGGCTATTAAATGCACGATGAAATGGGAAATGAGGCAGAGATGTCCCTTCCGTGTCCACCCCTAATACTGCAGCATTGCTGGGCTACCTTCTCTACAGACGTTCTGCAGTGTGGGACAAAGTCTTCAGCAGAACTCCTCCTGAGGGTCGCTGGGTGCATAGGTGGGCGCCCTGCTTTTGGCAGAATGGGAGCAGCCATTGTGGTGGTGGTTGATTAGGCTTTTTCGGGCCGGGTTGGTAGATGGCTCATTGGGGTCACACACAGCTACCACGGTGGTCTCCATGCGGGACAGTGTGTACATGCTGCTCTGCCGGGCCACCTGCAGACGCGTAGCTCTCAGCTCCAGTTCGTCATAGCTGGACAAACGCACAAAGGGGCACCAGCGGAAGGCCCGTTTGAAGCCGGCCCGAAACCTTAGGGAAGAAGAACCAAAACATTTGGATTGAGCACCCAGTTATGCCTGATTTTCTTGACATCCATCAAGTTGTCTTTTTCAAACCTGAGATCTGTTCAAATGGAACTAATTGGAGTTAACGTTAGGAAATGACGCCAGTGCCAAACAAGCCAAGAAGCGACACCCAATTAATGAATATATCCAGGAGCTATGAGTTCTTCATTACTGATTTCATGCGAGATCCATCACAATTTGCATGAGCGTCTAGGCTTTGCCAGTATTTTGTCACTAGTCATTTTAAAATCAGTCCCTCTTCATTACTGACCTCTCTTCATTTCTAGGCATTTCTCCCAGTACTAAAACTGGTAAATATCTCAGGTATCAGGCCAGACAAAGAAAGGGGAAATCTATTATCTCTTGATCTTCATATAAGCATCTATATAATTACATGTACTCACTTTCAGTTTCTCATTACATCAAATTAACTTGTTAACATATGTACTATAAAGCTGATCCACCAAAATCAATGACTTCAGGCCAGATATCACCAACATGGTGCTGGAGATTGTGGAATCAAAAAAACTCAATAACTCTTATATTCCATTGGACAGCATGCAGCTTTGATTACAGCGGATGTTCACATTGTTTCGACAATCTAATATCACAACCTTTATTTCCACCCAGAGTGACATGAATATTTTGCTGAAGTCTTGTAGTGATGATGGGTTAACCGTCCACTCCATAAAGTCTCCAAGACTTTCAATGATCAGGCCATTGGCCATTCCTTGTGTGGAAATGGTTCTCCATGCTCCCTGAACCACTCTTTCATAATCAGAGACCAATGATTCATGGCACGCTGTGACTTGACCAACTGAGCCAACCCCATTATGACACTGCCTCCAGAGGCGTGTACAGTGGGCCCTATGCGCGATGTGTGCGTTCTCTTCTCCTTCTCCTCTTATCCTGTCATGTCCATCACTCTAGTGTAGGGTCAGTCTGGTCTCATCTGCTCTAGACCTCTGTGCTAATGCTCTCTAGCAAACTGAAGCCTTCTTTAATTAGCCTCACCAGCTGGTTTACTTATGGCCACACATAATCGTCATTCAGGACTTTCCTCCAACCACATTTCGTCTGGGAAGTTGACAGTTCTCCACTGTCCTTCCAGGTTTTTAATAATGTATGTTAACCAAATTCCAGTGATTTTATCTTCTCCTTAGTTGCCAAACAGCCAAACATCTTTTCTATGAGCACAGGATATGCCTTCCCCCAGAGTTTCTTTAAGCCGTAAAAAACCAATCACTGCATCGGTCAGAGGTTTCAAGAATTGCTGCCAGCTAAAACACACTGAACGCTGCAGTAATTATCCAATCAAAGGCTGCTTATGTAAATCAAACACTTTTTCCTGTTAGCCGATTAGCAGGATCAGACGCATTACTGTTACATAAAGAGGCAGGGCTGTTTATTAGATACAAGCTGTAACTAAACTCCGCAGGAAAGTGGTATATCTCCAGAAGGAGAGTTGGTGAACACTGCTTTAGGAAGGTAGTGGGCATATCATTCATCCTACCTCTTAAGGCTAACACACCTAAGCTCCCAAACCTTCTAGTAGCTACTTGACAGTTCAAACAAACATCTCAGGGCTATTCATTACTGTGGGTAAAAATACATTTCAGCATCTCTTTAAATAAGGAGCAGCACCAACTCCTCCGGGGGCACATACTGAGTGATAAGAGGCTTCGCCAAGACTACCTTTTAGCCTGCATGAAGGAGGAGAGTACTCTGGGTTACCATGACAAAAGCCCTTGGGGTTATAAATCTTTTGTTTCAGCTTCGTGGGGTAAGTATTCTCATGTATCCAGGTGGAACAGGAGCATGTGGTTGGTTTGGAATACTTGATTGTGTTTCAGCTACTCATCGGGAGGTTCTCTAAAAGCTAATAAGGGACAGCAGTGAGACGTGTCTGTGAGCGTTACCTGCTGTTGAGGCAGCAGTAGATGATGGGGTTGTACATGGTGGAGCTCATGGCAAGCCACATGACGGACAGATAGACTTGCTGGATGGACTTCCTCTTCACCAGTTGCTTGTTCAGGCCCGTAATCAAGAAGTACACGTGGTACGGCAACCAGCAGATGGCAAAGGTCACGACCACGATGATCATCATCTTCACCACCTGGAAGGAGGAGATAGAGTGAAGCATTATCATTTTGTGGGAAGACCTGACATTTGCTGCCATCATCTGAGCAGAAACGGAGAACATTCAGAAGGAGCAATGCAAGCCTAACTCAAAGAGCAAAGCTGAAAAAATAACGAGTTCACAAAACAGAACAGGACTACAGGAAACTGCAAGACCTGGTGGACCATCAAAACTTATCGCCACTCAGCTGAGATGAGGATAACATCAAGCCCCACTCATGCTTTAGATCTGGAAACATCTGCACCTCATTCTATTTAGAAGGCAGCTCAGAGTTGTGGGTCTGAAAGGATATGTAGCTGTCAGTAAGAAAATGAAATAGACAGAACAAGAAGAACATGTGACCATCCCAGAGTCCAAACCTCAACATCACTGAATGTATAGTGTATAATGAAAATCGGTCAATGGAATCTACTTCTAAGGTTCTGGAGGTCCTGAAAACTGGAATAAAAGATCCTGAAAATTAAAAAAAACTTAATAAAAAAAGCCTAAACAAAATGATGTTATATTTAGTTGTGGAAGCAGTTTTTTGTGTAAGTTTATGTTAAATCATTGCAGTCTATGCAAAACATTCATAACATCTTAAATAACCGCTTCATCACACATTCATAAATACTTAAATGTACATGTTTCAATTACATAATAACGTGGACCACTATGCAATTTTATCAAAATTAAAACATTTTGCAAAATAAAAGGCTTTATTTCCTCTCTTCCAGTTGTTTTCAGTCTTTAATGTCTATTTTGGACAGGCAAAATGTAAAAGACCTAAGAATGAAAACCTAAACAGTGCATGTGCTGTTGAATGAACCCTCTGGCATAATAAACATGTGAAGTGGTAAAGCCAGGTCATTTTTATTCTGCCTCTCCAGAGGCATCAACAAGACATTACTGCAAATAATATAGGTTCTCCAAATTATGAAAAAAACTGTCAGCAAAGGTGCATCCTTTTAATATCAGATAAACATGTTTGTGTCACATCCTGCCTCGTCTTGCCCTTGTTTGTCTGTTCTCTCTGGTTTTCTGTTTCTTGTCACTTCCATGTGCCTTTTGTTGTTCTGTTCCATGCTGTAGTTTGTTTTGGTTTTTGGCTCCTCCTGTCTCCGCCTCCTTTGTCAGTCCCCTCACCTGTCCTTGGTTTGTAGCTCTGCCCCTTCCCAGGTGTTCCTTGTTAGTCCTTGTTCACTTATACTCCCTGTAGTCGCCTGTGTTCTTGCTTGGTGTTTTGTCCCCATGGGTGTTGTTGAAACCTGGTTTAGGCTTTCTTAGTGTTTTGCTTCTTTGGTTCTGTTTTGTCTCATTTTCATTTGTTCTGTCCATTAAATCCTTGCGCCTAAATCCTACCTCCTGGACATTCATGTGTATGTTATGAAGTGTTTATGTAAGAGGTTATGAGTATGACTGCTAAGCACTATACATCACTAAAAGCTAACAGTCTATTTATTTACACTAATTAGCTGAAATGGCTGCAGACGCTTCCTCCCGTGCGGTCAATAACACTATATTATATATGCTCTGTGTTGCTTGCCATGCAGAGCTTGCGAGTGATTTGTTAGCTTGAAACAGAATGGCCAAATGATGCCAAACCAATTTCTGAGAAATAATAAAGTGCTATTGCTTAATATGAAAGAGAATCTGACTTGTATTCTCCAGGAGCAAGGCATTAAATTATAGTCAGTATTATGGAGCCAATTTTGTTGGTGATGTCTCGTCCTATAAGTGGCATAAAGCAGTTGCTTCGGGCCTTCGTTCCAACACAAGTGTTTATTATATTTATTCATTTATTACTTCTTTGCTTGCTGGATTGCCTGCATTCCCTGTATTTCTACTATAGAATGTATTACCCTTTTCCTGATCAAGTGTCAACCAACATGGGTAGTTGGCCCCTGACTTGGATCTCACCTAGGGCCCCCAATTGGATAAAAATGGCCATGGACAGAATTGTTGGTGTTTCTATAATAACTGACAGCTGCATAACATCTATACAGTTAATTAACATCCAGAATAGCTCATATTCGAAAGGTGATGGTTAAGGAAGATGACTTGGGATGAAAACACTGCAAACAGATAATTGCAGAAATACACCTACAGCAATTCCTATTTAAACCAGTCCCATACTTATATATGGCAGCATAGGCTGCACATGGATCTTCTTCTTCTTCTTCAGGTTTTCTTAACTGCTCGAGTCTGACAGACACTTGATGATGCCAAATCTTTCCACCTGGGAGCTTCTCTTATTACAAGATTTCATTATCAGATCTCTGAGCTGTCCAATATCTCTCCAATCGCTGCATGTCATTGCACACTGATAACACACTGCCTGGTCACATAACCATCAAATCTCAGACATCTCAAGAGGACAGAACAGCCATCTTCCGAGAATCTTTGAAGCTGAAGGTTGCTAGTAGATTAGAAAACAGACAAACATCAAAACCTTCCACCATGGCTGTGGTGCAGGGAGGACCTTGAAGCTAAATGGAATTCACCACCATGAACACTTTCCCCAAAAGTGTCCAGTAATCAGAGAGGGAAGTGATTCCTAATCCCTGTAATGAAAATGCAGTATTAACTTAGGAGTGCATGGGTACTGCAGGTTTGGCATACAAATCCAACAAATAGCTGAATCAAATAAATCCCACTGCTTAAACATCTGAAGGAGGTTCCTATAAGAGAACTAGGGTGCAGGCAAACTTCCAACTGATGAGCACCATCGATTTATATTGTGCCACACCCACACACACAGTGAGGTTCATAAATAATTCAACATCAAAATAAACATAGATGCCTATTCATCCTGTTTCTGTTGACAGCAATCACACCCATCAATAAGCACAACAGAACCAGTTCTATTGCAGATCCTATAGCACTCCCGCCGCCATGCTTTTTTCAGATGGTTTTAGATGCACTGTATCATGAACACCTCTTTCCCTTCTCTATACTCATCTATCCATCATTCTAGTACAAGTTGACGTACACATAAGAAACTGTCCCACAGTGATACAGGCTTCTTTAGGCCTACCAATGATGTAATCTTCTGTTTTATTTTCCTATGTCTACCTCCTGGAAGTTGTTCTTGATCTGTCCAACGTCTTCTGTCATTCGCCACAGTTGTCTTCCATTGCCATCAGTGGCCTCTTTTGGGCTGTCTGAGCTCCCCAGTCAGTTCTTTCTTAAATATATATACCACATATTTAGTGTTTTATTCCTAAAGGGCTTATTTTGGAGTTTGTAGCCAAATGGTGGCTTGCTTCACTAACAGTAAAGCCCTTTTGACTTCATATTAACAGGAACAGATTCCAAATGCAGAGGCCATGCTTGAAATCAACTTTAGACCTTTCTTTTGTGATTTTGAGCTCGTATTATTCCGTTTATTTAAATCCAGACATACTAACCAACAATGACTGTACCTCTAATGTGTACTCACTATATTCTGAACATTTGAATGGTTTTGTATTCTAGTAAAACATATCATGCCATGCACTGTACAGTCCAGGTGTTTCCAGCTGTTTAGCTTCATTATAGCAGTACAGCCTGAACTAGTCAAATTGAATGCAAAGCACTTTGCCAGAAAATGTGTATCTCAAATCAAATTAGTCAGTTGAAGAACTCCGATCCACCAACCTTCTACCACATGCAACACTAAGCTACCTTATGCACTGACCTACTTCCTTTCTGAGCTGAAGGTATTGTTATGCTCATTTTTAAGCCATGCTTTTTATTGCTGGTGCACAATTACGTAAATCTGTAAAACGGAGAAAGTGACATGACATGACAGGCTTATGAAAACGGCTGAGCTAATAAATTTGGCCTGACATTTTCATCTGAAAAACAGCTGAGAAAATAGCAGCAGAGCCCCAAGACAGCAGAGTTTCTAAAAGGTGGAAACACAATCAAACATACCCACAAACCAATTCTGAGCCTCTTTTCTGAGGCTTTGCTGAATTGTCATGCCAGTGATGTAATATATCGCATGTCCCGCACATGGAAATGATTACATGTGACTGAAGCCAATTCAATGCTTTACCTTTTTCAGTGTGGGCTTAGACTAAATCCAACTTAAAGGAATGTGGTTTAAATAACTTGCTGAGCAGAACTACAGGATGTAACTGTGACAAAAGTAAACCAATAAATCAATAACTAAGGGTCAAATTCTATAACAATTAGGAATGTCCAGCAGACAAATTAACTATATGCTTTGAAAGTGCACTGCATAAACCCGGCAAAGCCACTAGTGGGCCTGTGCTTTAAAGTAGCAGGTTAAGCAGCTTCTAGCCAACTTTAGAAACTGATTGATTTTAATATCAAATGGTGGTGGACTCCAGCTGTAAACCCCATCAGCCCAATCACCCTCCCCCCAAACCCCCAACTCAAGTTCAACAGTTCTGGAGTCACACAAGTTCCTAGGCATCAGCATATCCAGGGACAGGAGACGAGTACAGTCCCCATAGCCAAGAAAGCACTGCAGACAATGTTCTTTCTGAGACAGCTGAAAAAATGAGGCCTGGCTCAGACTCAGTCCAACCTCACGTCATCCATAACCATCTGGTTTGGTTCCTCCACCTCACAAGGATGAGCCAAACTCCAGTGGACACTTTGCACTACAAATTTAAACTGAGCCGAACTAACTTCCCTGACTGTAGAGCACTATAACTCCTAATGCTTATGGGCACAAATATGACAAAGGCCATTTTTAGAAATGTCCAAATCCTTGAGTGTATACTGTACACAATACCTACTAGATGCCTCCCCAGACTTCTGTATGTATAGAGATTTATACATGCATATGCACAGATATTCATATGTTCTCATCTGGTCTGTTCAGCATTGTAGCATCCTGCTACTGGCTTGCGCTCCTGTGGATGCGTGGGAGATGTGGGCATGCAGAACATCCACTCGCACAGGCTCATGGGAAATGCCACAGCTGTGGTAGGAAAGACTTTAAATATAAATAAGTTGTATGGATGTTATTAGTGCCTGCAGATGTCATTTCCGTAATGTCGTGCTGGCCTGCGAAGCTGGTTAGTGGGCTTTACTGTAGAGTAACCTGCTTGCTAGGCCAGCGCTGTATGTTCCCCACAACCACAGTGAACAATTCAGGCTCAGTAAGTTTCTCTAGAACAGTAGAGCTGTGCCATTCGCCTGTCTAATAGGCGCCAGGGATGCCCAGAAGAGATGGTGAGAGGATGGTGCCTGAATTCTACCTTCTGGACCCCGCGGCATTGAGGAAAATTCACAATGCCTAATGTTCTTTTGCGGTTGTTGAGCTGTGGAGCACGTGTGGGGGGCTCATGATTCAGGTGCTGCCCCGATGCCTCTCATCACTGTCATCATTTTCTCTTGAGGTTGACATCGCCCTCCCACTGTCACTTTACGCTTTTGCTGGCTTTTATATACCACTCAAACTCCTTTATTAGAAAAAACCTTTTCACCATGAAACAGGCCCTAACATTCCAAAGAGGCCGCAAGGATGAGGGTTATTTGATGATTCTGATTAAAGTTATAGTGTCTACACCGCTGATATAAACCCATAAAACCAGGTGTTTGAACATTAAGCCACCACCAGTCTCCACCTCAGTGACCAGTGTCTATATCCGGAAATCCAGTCTGAACAAACACATTAGCTGGAGTGCAATTTCTCTGCCTACTGACTTTCACCATGTTTCCAGCAAACACAGCCTACACAATCTATTTGTTGGGTCTAGACGTGTGCTGAGAGATTGAAGTATAGAGAGGCAAAGGAAGGAGGAGGGAGAGAGACTGATAGAGAATGAATGACTGAGAAAAAGATAAAACTATAAATGGGTACGGATGGTGAGAGACTCAGAAATAGGAAAGCGTGAACAACAGAGAGAGGAAGTGGGAATGTGGAGGAGAAGAAAATAAGAATCGAGAAAAACGAGAATGAAGAGATGACTGACTGGCTGGCTGACCAGGCAAAAGAATGAATGAATGAATGGGAAATGAAAAGAAAGTCCCGAAGCGAAGCACAGCATGTAATATTTTTGAGAGGATATATTGTCCAAAAGTATTTAGACACCTGCTGGCTAGAGGTGTACACAGCCCAACACCTGCACTGGGTTATGGACCATGTTCTCTAAAATGATTGGGGGTAGGGGGATGCATTTTGTTGGGGGGCAGCTCCCTATTAACCTTCGATTTCAGAAGACATTCTGGATAAGCAGGTGTCTGCAAACTTTCAGACACGGCAAGGGTGGTTTCCCACACTGGGATTAAGGCCATTCATTGAAAGGAAACTGTTTGCCAGGATTTGGCAGGATATAGGTTTGTCCCATTGAACATGCTTTCCATTTCCATGCGTGCTTTCTTGGTAGCTTTGCACCAGCAACATAAAGTATCTGGAAGATCTACATGAATCACGAAGAGAGAGGACTTACTTGGCCAACATGCACAGAGTGGCCCAACAGCCATAACTGTGGACATTCAGTGATCACCGATGCCTCCAAGAGTCATCCTGTTAGTGCCAGCACCATTGGCAGGCCGCACAACCCAGGACACATGCAGGCAGACCGTTACGACGACCACCCTTAACACCATGTCAACATTCAATGGTGTCACTCTAGACGGTCATGGAGTGACTCAGAATGGCACCGGGTCGTTTTCAGTGACGAGTCCTGCTTTTGTTTTGGTGGAGACGACCAATGAATCTGAGTGTGGAGGTGTGGTGGCACCATGGTCAGTGCCGTGACATGCGGTTTGTTGTAGAGCGTCACATGTTCTGAAGGCCAGTTTACAGCACACTATTAGGAAGTCTGGCATGCTGAGTTAGCAAAAATGGTGGCTTAATGCCATACTGAGAGATGTATGTATGTATGTATGTATGTATGTATGTATATGTATATGTAGCTCAGTAAATATTGCCCATATCAGCCTTAATGTGTCATCATCAGTAAATCTTCCTTCCCAGTATTGTCCCATCTGCATATGATAAGAGAAATCTGTTTAAATTACAGAGATGGAAGTGTCCTTCCAGTTTATGCATATCATCATAACAAAAACAGGTTCTAAGTAATAGCTTCCACTGATTGCAGCCAAAAAGGTATTGTAATTTCTCTAATTCTACAAGGGCAAATGCAGGTTGTATTAGTCTCATGTAATTAGGGCTGCAGAGAGTGCAAGTAAGTGCTTTCTCAGGGACCCTCGTAGTTAAGAAAAGCCCTTAAGGACGTGACAGGATACTTTCCAGAATAACACAGGGTTATTCCTACACAGCGTTGTAAAATGGGTAAAAGCCACCAGAGAATTGGAGAATAACCTCAAATGATCTGGTAATAATTACATCACTGATAGGGCTTCCTATTAGAGGACTGCATTTTCCTCCAAGCGTTTGAAAATTGATCTGCCCAGTGGCATTGTGTCGGTCAAGCAGCTGCCAAAGTAAACTGTTGGCGAATATGAGGAGAGAAAGCTATGGCTCCTAGTATGTCCCAGGCCAGTTAGTTACTTACATTATCACCAAGACAAGAACCAAAGGACAGTACCATAGAACAACCGCTACTTTCTACATTGCACATTCTTACTTATAATTTGCAACATGCATGAAAATTTAATTGTACCGATACACAGTAAAATGAATCCTAGTACTAGGACAGAACAGGACACAGGGAAACCCCTGATCTACCACCTCTACGTGGTTCAAGGTTCAGTGATGTTCACTGTAGAAGACATGCTATAATTGCTCCCCCCCTTCTCCCTGAAAAGAGCTGTCCTCTTGGGCACATCACTTGTCTGACTGGAAAGGCCCCCTATCTTAATCTAATGACGCTGATTACATTCTTCAGACCTACAGCGCGCAGATCTCTGGCTGTGCATGAATAGCATTCTACAGTGCACCTCCACTGGACAGACAGCACGGAGAAGAGCACAGCCGTCTTCTGCAGAACATCCTCATCAAACAGCAGTGAGACAGTAGGAGTCCAATAAGAAGGCTTTCAGGCCTTTTGTCTTGCTTTTGGTTAAATTCAGATGAGCTATACAGCTGACAGCATTTTCACATCTGGATGAAGGTGTTGCATAAATGTCTCTGTTATGAATATGACATTGCTTTTTCATCATGGCGCTCCATCTTCTGTTTTATCAAGTCGATATAGGCTTGCACTTCAGTAGTTCAAGTAGTCTCGTGGCTCAGACTGCTGTCATCAATCGGACAAATTGACCACCGTGACTTTATTGAGGCCAGCACTGGACGATTCAGCTTTGAGCTGGATCAATAATATCTGACAATGTGGCATTTACACAGCATATCACTCAAAACAATCCAGGATGTGATAAGAAACTATGCACAAAGGAAGAAATGATTTTATTGCACCTCTGGTGATCGCCTGAGTAGCTGGACAGCGTGGGGGCTATTTTGGAATATAAGCTATATTATGTTCAGGTGTTATCAGGTTTTGGTTAGCGGTGCAACCGGTATGCATAAAAGATGTGTTGTAGCGAGACTGCAATTTAGATCCCACACATAGTGGATAAGAATGGCCCTTATTCTCTCCCATCACTTAGCAGGATGCTAGCCAGCCTTCTGTAAGCTGATGTAAGATGGTTAGCAGTTAGTCCTCCAATTGTTTGAGTTTATAAAGATGTGGTGTTAGCATTCATTCTCCTGGCTTGGTGGCTTTATATAACGCAGGAGAGCCAGCTAATGAGGGAAACTGTCAATGATGGGATACACTGGGTAAAAGAAAACCCATAAATAGTGAGGTTCTGTGACACTAAGCAGAAAGAGATAGATCATAGGAAGTAACAAGAGTGTTATCAAAGCTCCTAAAGAAAAACACTCCCACACACACTCGTTCAATAGACTCCTTAGCCAATCGGGGGTCTGCTAAACCATCAGGTGGTCAATGAATATATGTCTCTAACCAGTCAATTGGATTCTGACCACTTTTGTAAGACATTATTAGGTTGGCTTGTGTAAATGTGTGTAGGCTCAATAAATCAATTAATCAATCAGTCGATCAACCAACCAACATTTTCACTCTACTTTAAAGGTTGACGCTCCTTTTCAATGCAGCCAACCATTATATCCTAAAGGAGGCCAGCTGGGTAGATACAGTTTCCGAGCATGCCTTGCCCTGTAATGTTATTACACCTGACTGTAGCGTTGTCCTAACAGCCATTCATGAACTCATGTAAACACAACCTTCACTATGAAGAGTAGCATCCGTCCACATGCCACAGGTACATTTGCCCAAGAAAGACAACACAACTAATAACTTAAACCTAAACATCGAAGCCAATTATGCACTGAATTAGCATTAGCTAATTAGCATTAGCTCTTGTACCAAAGCTTTTGTACCAAATACCAAGTACCAAATTAACTGAAAACAGATGGATAGGTAAAAAATAACATGCTCATATACAAAACTCTGGTGTGCTGATAGCTAACTGAAGGCCTGAGGCAATGGCGGATAGCAATGATGCACAGTGACTGGTGAGAGCAAAATGATTTGATTATTAATCAATGACAGCAAACAAAGCAATGGCAGAAAACAATCAGCGTAATAAGTTCTTTCCCTGTTTGACTGCATAGGCCAGTACAACATACTGTATCACTGTGTGTATTATACTGTGTAGCATTGCTATATCGTGACTAGCATGCTAGTTTATTTAAAATACTGTACTTTAAAACTTTTAGTGTAAACAAAAACATCATTTTTAACAATATTTTATTTTTTAAAGAACAGTTTTGAGTTGTCAATATGGAAATCGAGTAGAACCACATTCCTTTCCAGCCTCATTACCACAGAATATCTCCTCATTAATGCATATGAGCCAAGGAGTTGTGGCGTAATGGGTGTGCATTCAGAAGTTTAAAATCACAACAGTGCAGCAGAATGTTGGATAGTAGGACGTTGTGGATTCAGCCGGACACTTTGGATTTGGATTAATCAGCTTCACGTCTACTGAGCCAAACACAGAGCCACTATACATGAATGAATCATTACAGTGCATGAATAACTGAGCCGAAGACTGACATATCAGCCTAAACGCACACACCGCCGCCTTTCTGTAGCGGTCATGGTGTTTACATATCTCCCACACAGACGACCAGCAGAGGGAATTTTAATGAAGCCTGCATTTGGGCAGTTGTTTTCCTGAAGAAGCCTGTTAAGGAGCTGCTTTGCCAAGAAACTCAATCAGTATTCCTCAGCCGAGTCCCAAGCTGGATGTCTTGGCGAAAGCGTTCACATTTCAAACTCAGAGGAGTATTTCTCAGACAGCGCAGGCAACTGATCTCCAGCAGTCATGGCTGCTGGCTGAGGCGGGTGAAGTGGAAATGTGTTCTGGGGCAAAGCAGCGTTTTATGACTGCCACTCAAGCCATCGCTTCCCATGCATCATTTCCTTCCCGAGAAGCCTTCGGGGTGGAGGTCCCGGCGAGGGCGGAATATAATGTCAAGAAACCAAACTGCTGTGCCCCATACTGATCATGTGAATTCTGATGCATTTAGAGGTTATGAATTATTACCATTGTTTTGCTGTACTATTATTATTATTATGGATGTATGTGCAGTATGCAGCAACTCTTACTGCCAGGTTTAAGCAGTGAATGGCATTTTTAACACAGAAATATGTCCAATGTGTTTCTGTTCTTAAACAAAGACTCTGAGTGCAGGAGAACTGGATCTTCTGAGCTGTAACATCAACAAGGTGGATAATAGACCTTCTAAAGCATTGCTCTCTGTGTGCAGTGTGGAGTTTAGGGTGCATCTCGGAGCTCAAAAGGGCAAAATCTGGTTCAAAAAATGACTACAAGCTGTTCCACCCTTCCTACTGATATTCTACTTTTTATTCTGATTGCTTAGATCAGACTAGAGTTTGGATGTTGGTCATATCAATGTTCAGACACTCTGGCATCATAGAATTGTACAGTTGAACCAGATTTGGTGGACACCTTTCCTGGCACAATTCTGAGTACTTAGAATGATCTTATGAAGAAAACAGTGTCCACTCTGCGTGTTGGGTCAGCAAAACATGGTGGCCCAGTGCCATACTGAGAGACACTACTTCTGTATGTGTAGCTCAATAAGTGTTCCCTATATCAGTCTAAAATTACCATCACTTATCATATATATATATATATATGTATATATATATATGAGAGATAAATGACAAGTGATTTCAGGCATTTGAAAAATAGCATATAGAATATAGTCCTATTCTTTGAATTCCAATTTTTATATTTTCTCTTATCTTCGGCTGTGGTATCGATCCTGGGACGCACAAAAGGAAATATTTTCCCTCAAAATAACAGGAACTTTTCTTTGTATGAGCAGATACAGAGCTACGATAAACTGAAACGGCCAGCCTGTTTTTTTTCTTCAAGGCTGTACAGAATCTATGGGCTTCACACAATACTCTGATCAATGAACAGATACGGGCTCATATCTAGAGGCACAGCGCAGGAAGAAAACAATGCTGTGGCACTGAAGCAACCCCAGCTAAAGGGTACTTCAGACTGACATACTGTAAGGGAAGCAGCAGAGCGGAAATTGATAAGACGTTGCTCACCAATTAATACAAATGACTGAGGTTGAATGTTTAAATGGAATGATACGAGCTGGTCTGTGTGCCCTGATTGGACTGAATTAAACAGCTTTAAAGTGGAAATTCTGCTCCATTTCTCATCCTGACAGGAAAGCATTTAGTTTTAACAGGTCCTCAGTTATGGAATGGTTGATCTAACTTTTCCCATCAGCTGAGATTTGTTTTGCACAACTGCCCACTTTATTAAGTGCCTCCTTGTTAGTGTACATTGCCAGAAATGTCCTGTGGGCAGCGTCCTGTGACCACTGATGAAGGATTAGTAGATACGCAACACAAACTGTGTAGCAGCAGATGAGCTATCAGCAAGCACCAGCAAGGTAGGAGTGTCTAATAGACGGGACAGTGAGTGGGCACAGTGTTTCAACACTCCAGCAGCACTGCTCTGTCTGATCCACTCACACCAGGCCAACATACACTAACACACAACCACCATGTCAGCATCATATTAGCAAACCACCAGTGTATTTATTTGCTGAATTAAAGTCTTTGAATAAAAAAAAAAATATATATATATATATATATATATATATATATATATATATATATAAATATATATATATAAAGTCATGAGCCCATTTTTACATGTCCCGTGTTCCCTATAATGTTAAATATGTCCTGCCTTGCAGTAGGCTGGTGGCCTGTCCAGGGTGCTTCCTGCCTTCTGCCCTATGAGTAGTGGTATAAGCATAGAAGTATAAGCAGCTCAGACAATGAATGAATGTTAAATGTTTCCTGATATGTGCAAACAAATAACGGTAACTGTACATTAATATTTGCAGATGTGTGTTAATTCATTTTCACACAATTGGCCAGGGGCACCTCGGTTAGTTAATACAGGCACCCTGGCCCATTTCTGCCACTAGAACTTTTTCAACCCTGCTATGCTGGTGAGTTTTCCTGCACAAACACCACACCTCAAGTCCTAACTCAACATTACTATTGGATTAAGGCTTAGACTTTGACATCATGCAATATTTCTACCCATTCTTTGCAGATTAACAGGTGTTTTTAGGGTTCTGTCTGTAGACAATCCAGAATAACATAACTTGAAGATGCCAAGCTGTCCTGGTCCAATAGCAGCAAACCCAAACCATGGCACTGCCACCACCATGTTTCACAGTTGGGATGTAATTTTTATGTTGGGATCCAGCCTTTAGTTTTACCAAATATAACATCTCTCAATTACGCTATAAAGATCCTGTTTAGCTTTATCTGTCCACATACCATTAGTTCAGACTTTAAAGAGGCAGAAATGTTCTTCCTGGAGAGTAGTAGCTTTCTCACGCTTAGACTTTGACATCATGCAATATTTCTACCCATTCCTTGCAGATTAACAGGTGTTTTTAGGGTTCTGTCTGTAGACAATCCAGAATAACATAACTTGAAGATGCCAAGCTGTCCTGGTCCAATAGCAGCAAACCCAAACCATGGCACTGCCACCACCATGTTTCACAGTTGGGATGTAATTTTTATGTTGGGATCCAGCCTTTAGTTTTACCAAATATAACATCTCTCAATTACGCTATAAAGATCCTGTTTAGCTTTATCTGTCCACATACCATTAGTTCAGACTTTAAAGAGGCAGAAATGTTCTTCCTGGAGAGTAGTAGCTTTCTCACTACTATCATTCCATATATGCTCTTATCTGACTATACAACCCAATAACATTGTCCCACTAATGGAATGTCCCAGTAATGTCTGGAAAACTGTATTTGATTAAGATTGTTGGTTCTTCACAGCAAAGAATCTTCTAGGAACAATCCCAAACAACTTCATTGGTCATGTGGGTACTGGGGACAATCTGACCTCTCTATTTTAGTTAAACAAGCAATAATGGCTGACAGTACAAGCGATTCTAATTACTCAGGTAAACATACTTCATTTAAATTTCACTCATAAGAATTTCTAGAAGTGACACCAAATAAGGCATTTATGTATATCATTAAAAAAAATATGATAATATTTAAGTCATTTTTTTCATCCTTGTACTCAAAATATTCACTGGCAGTATATATTTTGAATAAAACATCAAAAAGCAATGGAGTATATTAATACATCCTAGTTTCTTCACCAGGAACACCAGCATTTATGGAGGGCACTGTATATCTGTTTCGTGCCTATGGTGCTGAATTTCGCAGCAGACCACATATTCAGTTTGCTCTCGGTTTGATCTGCCAAGCATGAGGTCAATTGAACAAATGTAGAAGAGGATGGAATCAGAACTGGGAAGATGTTTACATGTGTTTGCCAACACAAAGCAGCCTGAAACACATATCAGTATGCTAGGCAAAGGCCAGCCAGACAGGGAGGAACGTGGCTCCGAGCACAGCCAGCACTACAGGGTGGGCAAGTTATTTCCAAGCCTCAGTTTGGGGCGTTAGGCTTCGTTTATTCAATTATGTCACATTTCTAAATTATTAAACACTGCTATGAGATGGAGCCTGCGCAACACGGCTGTTCAGACAGAGTCATCCAAGCCTGTGTGCTTCCCTAAGGGCGTCTTAACTCACACGGATATTAGTTCCATGCTAACAGTTGCTAAACATGACTAATCATTCCTGACACCAGGCATTTGGCACCAGTGGCTAAGCTAATCTCGTCAAGACAATACCTAGTACAGCCGAAAGATACTGCTAAGATAGTAACACTGTGATATTTTAAGTTTTCATGCTAAATATTGAGAACTGAAATCCATAAAGAGAGTCAAATGCTTTTCCAAATGAAGCTCAGTATGGATGTGTTATGCTAGTTTCAAGCTGGCTTTAATGCTAATATGAAAAAGCTAACAATGTCATCATAGCACTGTAACTACAGAGTTCTGCTTTTTTAACATGATGCTAACCGGCTAGCTAGCAGTATGTTCAACTGTCTAGCTAACAGTAAGCTGGCTATGTCATCATAGCACTGTAACTACAAAGTTCTGCTTTTTTAACATAATGCTAACCGGCTAGCTAGCAGTATGTTAAACTGTCTAGCTAACAGTAAGCTGGCTATGTCATCATAGCACTGTAACTACAGAGTTCTGCTTTTTTAACATGATGCTAACCGGCTAGCTAGCAGTATGTTAAACTGTCTAGCAAGCAGTAAGCTGGCTATGTCATCATAGCACTGTAAATACTGATTTTAGTTAAACAAGCAATAATGGCTGACAGTACAAGCGATTCTAATTACTCAGGTAAACATACTTCATTTAAATTTCACTCATAAGAATTTCTAGAAGTGACACCAAATAAGGCATTTATGTATATCATTAAAAAAAATATGATAATATTTAAGTCATTTTTTTCATCCTTGTACTCAAAATATTCACTGGCAGTATATATTTTGAATAAAACATCAAAAAGCAATGGAGTATATTAATACATCCTAGTTTCTTCACCAGGAACACCAGCATTTATGGAGGGCACTGTATATCTGTTTCGTGCCTATGGTGCTGAATTTCGCAGCAGACCACATATTCAGTTTGCTCTCGGTTTGATCTGCCAAGCATGAGGTCAATTGAACAAATGTAGAAGAGGATGGAATCAGAACTGGGAAGATGTTTACATGTGTTTGCCAACACAAAGCAGCCTGAAACACATATCAGTATGCTAGGCAAAGGCCAGCCAGACAGGGAGGAACGTGGCTCCGAGCACAGCCAGCACTACAGGGTGGGCAAGTTATTTCCAAGCCTCAGTTTGGGGCGTTAGGCTTCGTTTATTCAATTATGTCACATTTCTAAATTATTAAACACTGCTATGAGATGGAGCCTGCGCAACACGGCTGTTCAGACAGAGTCATCCAAGCCTGTGTGCTTCCCTAAGGGCGTCTTAACTCACACGGATATTAGTTCCATGCTAACAGTTGCTAAACATGACTAATCATTCCTGACACCAGGCATTTGGCACCAGTGGCTAAGCTAATCTCGTCAAGACAATACCTAGTACAGCCGAAAGATACTGCTAAGATAGTAACACTGTGATATTTTAAGTTTTCATGCTAAATATTGAGAACTGAAATCCATAAAGAGAGTCAAATGCTTTTCCAAATGAAGCTCAGTATGGATGTGTTATGCTAGTTTCAAGCTGGCTTTAATGCTAATATGAAAAAGCTAACAATGTCATCATAGCACTGTAACTACAGAGTTCTGCTTTTTTAACATGATGCTAACCGGCTAGCTAGCAGTATGTTCAACTGTCTAGCTAACAGTAAGCTGGCTATGTCATCATAGCACTGTAACTACAAAGTTCTGCTTTTTTAACATAATGCTAACCGGCTAGCTAGCAGTATGTTAAACTGTCTAGCTAACAGTAAGCTGGCTATGTCATCATAGCACTGTAACTACAGAGTTCTGCTTTTTTAACATGATGCTAACCGGCTAGCTAGCAGTATGTTAAACTGTCTAGCAAGCAGTAAGCTGGCTATGTCATCATAGCACTGTAACTACTGAGTTCTTCCTTTTATCATCTGAACATACTGCTAACTGGCTAGCTCAGCTAGCTATTCTAAAAACCAAGTTACAGTGATGTTAGAACCTTAAACTATTTTTATTTACTGATGTATTTGATGCAAACTACAGCACGACACTAACACTGTCGGTTGATGTACTATCCTGCCATAATACTAGGCCTACAACTGTTGTAAATAACATAGATGGGATGTTTCTGAAACCCTGCTGTTGAGCTGCATGGGTTGAAAATAGAACCCTACACTTCACCCATAGGGGCTGTGTGTAAGGAGGGGGTTGAGGGTTGCAAGCGCCGAATGGCTTTATTAGCAGCAGTCCAAGAATCTCAGTCAGAACCGCTGGGGGTCAGAACACAGGCAGGTAGCATCAGAGACGAACTCAAAAAGCAGGAGTCAAAACCAGGGTAAACAAGCTCAAAGAAACCCAGCTAGATACTCTGGTCAGAAACACAGAGAAACATGGCTTTGAATTCTGGCCAGGAAGAGACTTTCCCAAAAAGCAGAGGGGTATAAATGGGAGTCCTGATAAGCCCTAGATCTGCTGCAGGTGTGTGAGAGAGGAGGAGAGCAGGTGGAACCAGGGTGGAGGCGGAAAAGAAGCCATGTGCATTAGCGCACAGGCGCAGGAGGGGGCGGTATGTGACACTGTACTTTATTAGGTCCTTTTATTCCACACAGTTTCAACTGACAGCTAATAAAACGGCTCTGTGCACATCTGCTTCGGTGTCAGAGACGTCTCAAAATCAGTAGACCTGCCATCCAAGCTAGAAAGGCTTCACTCAGTCCTGATCACTTTGCATGGAAGCTAGCTCTTCACTACAAATAAAGATGACTCTGAACTGCGTTATTGGCCATCAAGTCACATAGCTTTGTATACATATACATAAACTGTGTGCAGTGCATTCTAATGCCAAGACGCTGCAGTTTAATGAAGGCAAAGGCAATGTGAAGGCAAATTCAATTAGAAACTATGGCATTGCCTAACCACCTCTAAATTGCTGAACACGGAGAACAATGAGAGAAATCTGCATGCACATTAAATGAAACCACCTACAGGCATGTGCAAGTTAACAACGCCATGTCAGCAGTTTTGTACTTCACATGAGATCTCTGAAACAGAGCTTTGAAAATCTCTATACGCGAGACCAAGTCCAAAACTGGAATATCCAGGTTATGTATGAATGACTCCTAGGGCTAGATATGTAAAACCATACTGACTAATTGGACTAAATCTCCACAGCTCAATGGTACAGTATGATTAGCACAATGCATCTGATTTGGGTGCATCCTGCCAAGATGGTCATCCGTGGCAGAGAAATTTAGAACACTGTAACAGGCTTTAAACTTCACATAGGGCATTATGTTCCCTCTTCAAGGTGGCAGGACCTTTACTGTAGTCTAGAGAAAACCAGAGGTTAGGATGTTTATTATCTTTGAAGCTCTACAGAAAAGCAGAGAGCTGTTACAGTGAATGCCAAACTCCACAGGTCAGCAGAGCATGATGCCCTTTCCAGCAAGCCCTGGATCACAATGCTAGCCCTCAGGGAACCTGGGATACTGACTTAGGCACATTCTAGATGGCCCTGCCGAAATACTCTTCAATGGCAGAGAAATTTAGAACACTGTAACTTGGAGAAAATAAGAGCTTTGAACTTTTAGAGTCTGCAGATCAGCAAAGAAATGTTAGAACAGGGTTGCAGTGTTAGCCTTCAGGAGGTGTGACCACTGGAATCTAGCAGATTTGCATCTGACTTAGGCGCATCGTAAGCAACCCTGCCGAGATGCTAACGCGTTGTGGAGAAGTTTAGAAAACTGTAACTTGGAGAAACTAAAAGTTACAGGCTTCAAATTTTGTTTGACCATATCGCATTATGTTCCGCCTTTAACAACACATGCCGTTTAATTGTAGTTTTTGGGAAAATGGGGATTACAATATTTAATATCTGCAGATTAGTAATGAAACGTCACAGGTGAGTCATCAGAAAACTAGAAGTACAGACCCTGATATCACCAGGCTCCGCAGCTGTCCTAAATCCGGCAATTCTCTGAGTAGTGTCATCATCAGGCGATCAGCAACTAGTTGACACCAAGCTTAAAACGTCATAGCTGAGCTGTATAATCAGCGAGTTGACTGGCCTGTACAACCCCTAGCTAACAGCAAGACTAATCCTCTACTAAAGCCCTGAGGTTTGACTGGAGCAGGGCTGTACTTGTAAACATCTCTGAGGGATACATGCCGTATTATGACATGCGCTGACATCCCAAGCGAGAGTATGATATGTATAATTGGGCAGCACAAATACAGAGCCAGTGACTCACTCCCTCAGAGGCTGGATAAGCACACACCTGCTCTCTAGCCTACAGGCAGCTCTGCCCTCAGGTCACTCAGAGGAGTGTTTGATTAAAGAAGGTCAGGCTGGGGCTTCGGACCCCATGGGGAGACCCATGTTAACAAAAGCGCAGTGACCCAGATCAGGACATGGTCAGTGTTAGTGAAGACCATGTGTAGGATGTTACTAGGGAACTTGCTCGAGTTCCACTACTCTTTTAGATGGTGCAACTTTTGGGTGACTTGATGGAGCTTAATGCAGCAAACCAATGAGTGCATATGCAAAATTAATCAATGGCATTTTACCAATATATCACAGTTTCAGGGGACATTTATATGTGTCTTAATCTCAAATAGCGGGGGCTAGTACGTGGGTCCACTTTTTAATTCCTCGCTTTTACACACTCTCAATGTACTCTAGTAGTAACATATTAACTACTGAATAATAAACAGTAATTCCTAAGTAATAAACCATCAGAATTTTAATGAATGATGCATCTAAAGGGGCAAATAATGGTAAAAAAAAGGAACCAAAGCAAAAGAGGTGACAGCAAAGTAGAACCACGTTAGGTTCCATAAAGAACCAAACACTGGATAAAAAAAATCTAACTGGAAACCAAAAGGAACCAGTTTTGGGACAATAAATGAGCTTTCAGTCGAGTTTTTGTAAAGGAATTAGCCATGGAAAGCTTCTCTAGGGGAGCATGAATCCTATGATACCACACCAAAGAGCCGGTCAGTTATAAGAGTGTTTGTGAGTTCTGGTGTTCTGCACTAAGCAAACTTACTGTTGCATGTTTTGGCTAATTAGCATGTTTTGTCCTCCCCAAATGAATCCATCAAGCTTCGTCACCATCACCACGTACAGTCAAGCTCTGAGACCTTCCCTGATACCATATTTCACCCAGGAAACGGCACAAAATTCCCATTTTTACAAAATTGTATCATTTGTATTATTATTATTACTAACAATATGCTGTAGAGCCTGTAGTGCATTCACACTGCCATGGAGTGTCAGTACTATCAGGTGCACACCAGATACTCTTTGGTAAGCACAGCATACTATATAGTGAGCACCAGAAACTATTTTGTGAACAACGGATACTGTGTGTTCACCACCAGATACTATTTTGTGAGCACCAGATATTATGTGGTAAGCACCATATACTATGTGGTGAGGACTGGACACTATGTGGTGAGCACCAGAAACTATGTGGATACTACGTGATGAGTACCATACATCGTTTGGTGAGCACTAGACAGTGATAAAAAAAATCTGGTGTGCACCTGATAGAATCTTCTGCTCAACCCATTGTATCTGGGGCTCACTACATAATAGATGTTACCTTTAAAACCAGCAAAAAGAAATGTACAAGCAAAGCGCAAAAAAAAAAAAGAACCTGTGGTAGTTTCCATGCATGTCCCTCGATCATTGGGTCAGAAGGAGGAAATGGATGTGGCTTCCAGCAGGTTCAAGGAAAGCCATCTGCTGAGATTCAAGAGGACAAACAACTCAGAGCGCATAATGAGGCATTGATTTGTTCATTTCAACACGTCGCCCTGGAATGGTTTCCAGTGCTTATTGAGAAGAAATGAAGCGAGCGAGGGACAGCGCGGATGGAGAAAACACGCAGCGACCCTCTCTTCGACAGCAGGGAATAGGGGCGGACTGCATGCGTTGATTACACTGAACGTCTCCCTTTAACGCTTCGTGGCTGGCAGTTGACAGTGATAGACTGTCCATGTTAAAAGGCCTGTTGACTGGGAGCTACTGCCTTTTGTTATGATTCCATCTTAGCCGAGGCAGTAAGCTGTGGAAAAACGAGTCTCAACATAAAAGCAAAACATGCAACAAAAGCGCCGCTGACACTTATTGTAGGCTAAAGCTTGAACATGACAGAAACAGAGCTACTAAATACTGATTTCTAATGTTTGTTTAAGAGACTTATTTTATTCTGGTCTGCTATGGATGGTTTTACTCTTTACTGAAGGGCCTGGCGAACGGAAATCCACATTTTCCTCATGTAGTATGTCAAACGGTTATGGCTCCATTCATCTCCCAGCTAAACAGCATATATTTACCTATTTAGCCTACAGCAAATTAGCTCCACCCTTTTTATAAACTATAAGGTTTTTTCCCAAGTGCAAGACAATGATCAGTCTTAAAGGTACAGTGACAAAAAGATTGGGAAATGGTTGTGTCAAATGACTTATGACAGCTACAGTAACACTATATTAAGTTTAGACTAACTAACACGAAGTAATGCATTAGGTAACTTAAAGTAACACGTTAACAATGCTTAACCAACCTTAAGTAAGCATGTAACAACTACACTTCATATTTACTGCTTTGCCTGCATTAAATCCTGACAAATATTATAATTAGACAAACCTGAGTGTGAAATTTCTATACTAACCCAATACCCAAAGGTGGAGCTCCAACTGGAGGCAATGGTGCACATGCCAATCTCCCTTTCTGCCAAACTGTAAGACTTTTGTTAGCCCATGGATGTAAGAAACAGTAACCTGGCTGAGAAGGACCACCAAAAAACTTTAGCAAGTAGGCGTGTGTTGCAGAGAATACATTAATAACGTGTGATGAGTGAACCACATCTTGGAGGAACAGTTGTATAAGTTTACAGTGGCTTTTGACTCGCTAGCCTATTTGGCTTGTGTTACTGAGGGCACTTCAGATATATATAAAAAATCCTAAAAGAATTAGGGGCAGGGTTTAGACAAGACGTTCCCATTTGAGTAGCTACAATCCAACACCAACATTGTCATCAGATGTGAATTATATCAGTCAGGCCTCAAACTGCATTGCATATCATCGCTGTCCAATGAAAAACATGTATCTCCATTTTTGATGATTTTTACTTTTATGTATCATTTGATCACATGAGCTGCTGTTTACACTGCCTGGGAATTTCATGATGAATGGACCAACAGAAATGGCCCAAAAACCACTTGGAAAAAGTCTGGTTCCATTGACTTACATTAGAAATAAATTGGGTTTTGGCCTCTCCTGTAAAGTTGCTATTTTGGAGATACTTGTTTTTCTTTGGACAGTGATGATATACAGTACTAAGAAGTACGTCATGTTATTTAGTCAACACCTAATATAAAGTGTTACTGCTTTTACTGCATCAATCCCAGACAAATGTTAGAATTCGACTTCAGAGAGGAATTAAAATACAAGTTAAATGTAAAAAATGGGATTTTAATGGCAGTAAAGCAGAGAAGTACTTTAAATTCCACAGAGAAAATAAGAAAGCAATATGTGCTAATTTTAACTGGAGATAAAGAGTTTCTTCCTTCCACACTGATTGGCTCAGTCTTCAGAATTATCAGACTACAGGGCACTATGGGAAATGGGCTTTCAACAGAGAACTTTACTTAACTGCTACTTTGACTGGAACGCTTTCACTCACTTTCAGCATATGAATACACATGAGCCCAGGCGTCTTAATATCACGTTCCTCCTGTTAATCCTAAACTCGTTGCCTTGTCTAATTTGCCATCGAGGCCACATTCACATTCATGGAACGAGATTAAAACATTTACTTGAGCACGTATTAAATCAAAGCAGTTACATCCCCACCCCGGAAAGCTATGGAGCAACATTCTTCACCATTACAACTTGAGGGGTGTGATTAGAATACAAACGTAAAGCTTAATATTCCGGAAGAGTGTAACGTAGATCAAACTCTGTGGTCTCTCAATGTTTTTCCAGAATACTAAAAATTTTAATTCACCAAATGCTGAAATGAGAGCGCATACCCCTGTGTTGGACCCCCTGGCTTGATCTGAAACCTGAGAGTATTCATTTAACCCTGCTCCAGGTGAGACTGAGCTTGAGTCTTGAGATTAACCAGCTGAGCCTACTAATCCTTCCCCATTAGCGCTCTGGTTGCTGTGGATCGCTTCCCTGAGCCTTAAATTAGCCTCTTTAATGGAGATTTACATTCGAAAGGGAGCACGCTTTGGTAATCCCCAAAGCAAGCATACTGCATATCCGAGGTGCTGTTCGACTGATGCTGGAATTATTTCAACAAGCTCAGTGGGAGAGACGTATCTTGCTAATAATGTGAGAATCTTTGCTATATGTTCCTAAAGGAGCTTCCAGTATTGATTATCCCAGAGCAAGCAAATCTTTATTTCATCACACTGATGATATCGGTATGTCCAATCCTACATGGACATGTTAAAGAGACCAAAATTAAAAATTTGTCAATCTGATGTAAACATGACTAATTGCCTCACATATTGATGCCACATGTGTCTCATGAGTGAGATATCCCAGTTCCATGACTCGGGGAAAACCCCACTCTATTGATTTATATTGAAGATGGAAAAAACACTACTACCACCGTAAAGCACATGAAGGAAGGCTGTTTGAATTGGGAGTGTTTTCTTGCAAGCTCACTAATGCAAAAGGAAGTGCAGATGCCGTATCTGACTGCCAAGAAGCCAAATATCCCACCTTTATTTATAACCCTCTACACAAAATCAAACACAAAATCCGGAATTCTGTCCAACCACGAGGCTGAGGGACACACTGCTGTGTTACATACTCATTTTAAACCGGAACGGCCATTTAAGACAATGAGCTGACCATTACACTGATCTACACACATAGAAATATGCTGTATGGATACATGCACATATCTTACTAACACTCCTACACTCTTAAACGTTACCTAGACCTAAGTATAAAGGACTTCCCAGAATGTATTTCCCCATGTTCTTACACTATTCCAACTCTCAGTCTTACAGAGCACTTCAAAATGAAATGTCTGGAGAAGATCTGACCAGTTTATGGGTTACAGGCTTGAAAAAACTCCAAATTAGAATTCAGTTACTTCAATTATTGTCTTATGAGCACAATTACAAAGTGCTCATAAGACAAACTTGCTGGTAAATCAAGTCTAGGTGCACGGCAATTGCCACTGAAGCAGAAGCTAATGCTTCATTCAGCTAATCAGCTAGCATAAAGCCTTGAAAACCGTGTCTAACGAGGCCAGCATGTCCATTTACAAAGGATAATGTTGCATAAGGTGAGAAATCTGGACAATAAAAAGACAATATATGGGAAGGAGGGGAGATTAGTCGCTGTATGCATCATTCCCTAATGCTAGCACCTAGCATTTTCTGGCCATTAAGTTCTATAACTCCAACCGACTGGCCATTAAGGTCTTTGAATACCAACCACCTGCCAGGCCAGCCAAAAATATGTTCTGGACAAAAAGTCCAGATAGAAACTTTGTCCAGCCAATGGGCTAAACCAAACTGGAGCAAACAGGAACACACCCGCAACCCCCACTCCTTCTTTCAACCACCTTTAGATCTTTATATACCTTCTCGGCTTTCTAATCTTGCTGTGTAAGGACACATCTCCCACCGTAATTAAGGATTATTTCAAAAACCGCCAAATGTACGTTCCTGCTTCAGAGTCTCCTTAATTATCTCTGAGGATGAGGGGAAGCGGGGGCATTTGGCTCATCTGAGAGAGCTCCTAACCAGGTCCTAATAGAGGAAAGGAACACGGCGCAGAGCCAGGCGAAGCGCAGATCGAAGCAAAGAGCTCCAGCAATTCCAGCAGCTGTAATGAAAGACATTACTTCTGCCCTGGCCCGAAAGCTCTGAGTGGCAGCCCACATTGATTGCGGGTGTAGGATATGCAGAGCGGAGGGCATATTGGACCTGCCAAGACTTTATTAGACTAAGGCCCGAGCAAGGCTTTCCGAAAGCCGCGTGGGGGCGGGTGGCAATAACCCTAGACGTTACTCCGGACGCAGAGTCGACTCAGATGCTAGTCACATCTTCCAACACAAAGCCTTCGAAAAAGGGTTTATAAACGTGACAGCTCCGCTCAAGCCTTTGTGAAGACAACGGAAGCCGCAGAGATTTGAACAGCGAACTTGAGCGACCTGCACAGCGGAGCTTAAAGTAATGAAGAAGGAGGATTACAGACAGCCCGCTGTCAAAAACGGCTTTTTTTCGTGTGCTGCATTCAAAGCAGTGGTTACAAGTAGCTAAAAGCACATCAATCTCACTTAAAGCGCCATCTGGACGCTACTGAGTTGGGGTTTGAATGAGAAATGATTTGGCAGCCACGCAGTCACGGTGTTACTTTGCCATCTCATTTAACTCTGTCACTGGATTGTGAATTTCTCATTTGTAAAGAGTTCCCTAAAACCCCTCTACATAACCCTGTTACGTTCTGATTTTGGAGCCAAGTATCCAAAGACTGCTTCCTAGACTTGAATTCTGATTTCGGGAAAGAAAGACACCCTATAGCCTTTCCCTCTACACTTGGCCTTGGGGGCAGCCTACTGCCATCCTTAAGGGCATACCGATTCTCAAGAGGGTTGAGGGACCAGCAACCACCTGAGAGCAGACCCTGGAACTCAAGTGTCTATAGTATAGACAGTAGGGACGAAAACCAAACCTGAACAAAATGAAACATTTAGCTGAAGGCATTGGCAACCTGCTGTGAGCAAAAGGTGGTCCACATATTTACAACATACATTTGGCCCACCTTTCCCAAAACAGATCTTGTCCACTTTCTCAAACAGGTACAACAGAGTAGCCTTTTTTTGGCTCCACTCAAGTGCCATCAACCTGGTGAGTGGGCGAGGTGAAAATGGGGCATGTGGGCCAGATTTGGGCCAGAAGAGTTTTGCAGTCTGGAATATAGTTTTGTTTTGGTTTTCAAGGGGGGAAAAATGACTCAACTGCAGATTAAACATCTTAACCTCCCAGCAGACACACCAACAAAGCACAGAATGACTTAAACACATCCCAGCCATGTGTGCTGCATTCACAGAGAGCGCCTCGTTCCACACTGGGGTTTAGGTTTCTTTAAGGAGGATGTGGGCACAAACACAGAGGGAGAAAAAGCGCAAGAGAGAAAAAGAGTGAGACAGAAGAAGTGTGTGCGAGAGAGAGATACAGTGTAATGCTTGTTAAGCTAATGGCTCTGTTCTGTTCCTCACTCTTTCTGGAGTTCTGTTTGGCTCGAATGCTTGAAACTGTATTACACTCTGGTTCCCGTTTACATCCATTAAGAACGTCACTGATGAACGGCCTTGTTCGGTATAATGATGGGCGAACACTGAAAGTGTTTTTTGCTCTATATGCCCTAAATAATTTTTGTCTCCCAGATGGACATTCATTTCCTCGTCTCCAGTTCCTGGATAGTAGTAAAGTAGGATGTGCATTCAGTGCATCCCTGATATAGACAGCAAACCCCAGGGTTTAGAGTTTTCATCACAACCCTTGACCTTAAATGAACAATTATTAGCAAATGCAAATTCACAGTGGCTCCCTTCCTGCAGGCTCCCCAGCTAACCTAGTAGGTTTAGATTCTAGCAAATCAGCAGTTTGCATGTGTTTAGTAATACTTCATTATGATTAGCTTTTAACGGCACAAGGTCAGCAGTTGGAAAGCTGCGAGTGTGTTTGTGCGTGTAATCTCAGTTGTAGCCAGAAACAGAGCAAAGTCCTGTGATTGTTCCTGGCTCCAATGACACGTGAAACGCAAACATCTAAATAATGAATCTATAAGGAGAAGGATGTCACATTAAAAAGGTTCAAAGACAGGAAATGGAGGCAAGGAAACAAATGTCCATCTGTCCACTTCTTCTATATTTTCCTCCTTTCCTTGGGTTCCCTAACTTAACTTCCTGTGCAGTTCTCCCCCCCACAAAAAACCTCAGTCTGGCTCAGCTGAGTAGTTCCTCTCATGTTTTATTGATCCCCATATAGTGCTCCTCTCTGTAGGTGTGCATGTGTGTCCATGCTTCCCCAGCAGGACAGCACTTAAGAAGTGCAGGTAAGGTTTCCCAGAATGAGGGTCAAGCACACCCTTCCAGGCCGCCGGGCACACTGCAGCCTCGGGAGGTCTCATGCCCTGAGAAGAAAGACGTGTCAAAAGTGTTCACAGCGAAAGAAGTGATAGTCTGTGGATGACCTTAAAACATAGGCCGACAAAGAGGCAAGCTTTGGTGCGAAACTGAGAAGGACATCTTAGCATCACTGGTGTCAGGATGCGTGTCGTGTGGGTAGCCTGAAATCCCTTGCACAATGTTCTATCAGCGGCATTTTCACACTTGGCTTTACATGCAAGGGCATGTTGACTCCAGGGCTGTGCATAGTTTCGGGTAAGCTCAAACGCAGTGTTAAGAGTTTTACCAAAGACAAGCTGATGTTTGGTTACCACACAATATTAAGATCTAGCTCATTTTCAGGGCTCCACAGGGCTTTTCCCATAATGAAAACTCTGGTGTAGCGATTTAATGAAACTGCTCATCACCACCGTTGTGTGGCTGGTGTTCATTATAACTACACTATAGAACCTGGCGCTTCCATACAGGAATCATCAGCATTATATTGGTGGGTTTTCCAGCGCTGTAGTAGTCCCCAAGTTGATCAGCAAGCTCTACTGATTAAAGAAGACTCTGATGATGGAACTCTGAGAACTTTGGCTGGAGTTCTGGGGGAACAGGGAGGAGATGTAATTGGCAAATGTATGGTATAGATAAAAAATACATAGGCTGGTAGATTATAAGAAGGAGGAGTTTTAGGCACACCCCCCCTCAGTTATTCCATAACTCCATTTATTATATGTTAGCATCTGAAGCATAATGTAATGTAATCATCACCACATGTTGTAAACATGCCTTCTCACGCCCTACAGCGGTACTGTAGTAGTTTATAGATGATACTCTGATGATACTTCCCCAATGTATCTTGGGGTAGGAGGTACACCCTACCTTAGGCAGGGTGCACCTGCTTTGGCGGTTGGCTTTTGCTGACTGGAATGTCTTTTTATTCTCCCCGCTAGCTGGTTCATGCAGAAAGACTGCAAATAGCTAGCGTTACTGCTAGCACGCTTCATGTTTTGTCGTAGCTGTAAAACCATAGGACAATGTTGGACTGTCTTTAGCTATGATCATGGCATGCATTTGCTGCAACGTCGCAATATTTTTATTTACTGCCAGAGTTTCATTCATTTGTGGCTGACATCTTAGTCTGATGGTGGTTCCCTGAACCACTCAACTGATCCCAGTGAATCTCAGCATTGTTGTCCTGGAATATTCTCAAGCCATCAGGAAAGAAAACCCAATTCCAGCCATTTCAGTATCTTCCTAAGTGTCTTCTGTGTTCGTCGCAGGACAATATTTTGACCCCTCTGAAACACAGTAACAGCTTTTCCACAACCAGTGTTTAGTTTATTGGTATGCGTGCATCTAAGGGTGAGTTCTATAAACAGAAGCAGTTTATGTTAGTTCTGAGACAACAGTTTCAGGTTTCAAATGTCTGCTAATATACATTGATCCATGCTAGCTATTATTTGCATGATAACAATCTTGCTTCATTGTTTCTTTAGTCTATGCTTGTTCATGTTACGTTTGGCATATATAGTAGCTTGTGAGCAGTATTGCTAAAGTGAAGATTAGCTGTGTGAATGGTGTCTCTGAGAGGCCATTCATGTGTGTGATAAGCAACAGCTAAGCTAACTATATGCTTTGGAGCTTTACAAGTGTTAGTTCATTGAAAGACACTAGCCAACTGTCTTTACTTCTCTTTATTCTGTGTAGAACCACACATCAACATTGCTGTCTCTACATCCTGGCACATTAATGCATATTTGTTGACGGCATTAATGGACAAACTGCTAGCCACATATGTTCTAGCTATCTCTGTGTTGTGAGTGTGAAGTTAATAAACCTTCCTCTGAGTACTACCTTGTTCTGTGTTCTGATCGGACACTCTGTGGAGGTTGCCACCGGAAATTAAGAAACAGCACCCTAGAATCCCCTCATTCCCCTTTCAGTCCTTTTCACACAGGATACGTCTTCCTACATGATGGTTTAGTAAATAGGAAATGACTTACTCCACCTGATAAGGTGAAAAGAATGATTCACTGCAGTCATCATCCAGTCTTACTTATTTAAGTCAACTTACACCAGCAGCTTAATTTGACCAGGCAGTGCAACTGTCTTCCGATCATCATTAGAGTAGAGAGAACAGATTACGACAGAAATGAGTCATCAGATGAGGAGGACAGCACATTCGCTGCTAAAGTCAGCAAGGTAGCTGGCTACCGAGAGATTAGTGGAGGGAGACGAGGAGGCAGGATGCCTCAAAAGAAAGAAGGAACATGAGAAATCAGAGCTACCAGAAACTAAAGAAACAAAGACTACTGGGCAAACACATAGCAGACAACCAGAGGTATAAATACACAGAGCACAAATGAGAAACGCCTGGGGCTAACGAGAGGGCAGGGCTATAACCTACTCAGGAGGCACAGAGCGAAGCAACCACTGTCACATCCTGCCCTGTCCTGCTCATGTTTGTCTTCTCTGTCTTCTCTGTTTCAGTCTTGTCATGTCCATGTGCTCTTTGTTGTTCTGGTCCATGTGCTTCTGTTTGTTTTGGTTTTTGGCTCCTCCTTCTCCGTTCCCTTGTCAATCCCCACACCTGTCCTTGGTTTGTAGCTCCGCCCCTTCCCAGGTGTTCCTTGTTAGTCTTTGTTGCCTTATACTCCCTGTAGTCCCCTGTGTTCTGGCTTGGTCTTTTGTCTCCCTCCCGGTTGTTTGTCCCCATTGTGGTTGTTTTTTGTAACCTGGTTCGGTGTTTCTGGTTTCTTTGGTTTTGTTTAGTCAAGAGTTGTTTGGTTTATTAAATACGTGCACTTGCATCCTGCCTCCCTGTCCTATCCCTACCTAACAACCACAAAAGCACATGACTGGAGAGAATATAAGACACAGTAACAGAGAGATGAGGGAAAACAAAGGCCGATACAGACAAGACAAGGGCAGGGCGAGACTGGATGTGACATGAATGTGTACTTTAGTGCCTATTTTGTGCAGAGCTAAGATGAAATCGCTGCTTTCTTCATAATCTGCTCTCTTGGCTATGTCAGTGATCAGCTATGGTTATGTTTATTAGACTATAGCTTAATGGAATGACTAGCAGTCAGGACCGGCTGACACCACGGGGATTCCCAGGGGCTCTGTGTAATGTATTTGCATAATGCATGCAGGGTATAGTAGCGAGGGAACACTGATGAATGAAAACACGGTGAACGATATAAAATTGTGAATTCTGCCAAAGCAATGAAGCAGAGGAGTACAATTCTGAACCGCAGCACAAGGCTGGTGTTTCTTATACTAGCTGTTTCCAATAAAGTGGCCAGTAAGTGAAGTACATGGTAGGTGTTTCTAATGAAGTGGCAGTGAGTATAAGTATAAGGTAGGTGTTTCAAAAAGTGGCCAGTGAGTGGAAGTACGTGGTGTGTAAGTGGAAAGAGAATGTTGATCCATATCCATAATTTTAATAAAACAACGAGTAGCAACTGTTACAGTCATATTAGGTTTGTACGGGAAGACTTCTTACCTTCCTCTTGGCACGTAGCTGTCCGTGGTAGTTGTCGGATGAGTCTCCAGGGATTTCACCTCCCCACAAGGTGACCCCGACTATAGTATAGGTTATCCCCATTACTACTAGGGGCAGCATGTATACCAATGCAGTCACTATGATATGATACCTGGGAAACAGAAAAGAATCGGAGATTGTTTATGATTGGAGAAGATAAGAATACATGAGTCTGGTGGAGCCTGATATTTATAATAAGCAATACTTATCACTTATGTATATAATACAAATGGTGCACAATACAGCTTAGCACTTAACTGATATACTTAATCCTCCAACCGGCAATACCTACCACTGCCATTGTAGTATTACAGCATGAGAGGCTTTAATTACAACATAGCACAAACTGAAACACAGTACACTAATTAGGCATGCAGGGGAAAATTATTTCCACCAACTGACATAGTGAGTCTGGTTCCATTGACTTACATTAACAGTAATCTTTCCATCTCCTGTAAAGGTTTTTGTTCCGACAGCACCGATATGTGGCTATATTTCTGAAAACAACAGGCGCTGACTTTTCCCTGTACTTGGTCTGTGCCTGTAGATACAGTATGTTATAGTTTTGGAAAGCACATGAGCAGTCTAATTAAGATCCATTACCTGTTTACTAATTGAGATCACTTAATAATCTGACTTGTTGGAACGTCCATTACTTGGTAGCTACATTAGCATCACAGAGCTAAAGGAACACATCTCAGGCACCACACTTGGCTTGTTAACTAGATGGAAAAATGAGGAATTCAGAGTTCAGGCGAAGCCACCACTTTAAATACTGTTTAATGTAAGAAGTTATGATGAAGAGGTTTCAGCATAATTAAGTGACATAAACAAAATTAGATGTCAACAAAATCATTCTGAGTGGTCTATGTGAAATGTGCTGTACTACAATCACTTAGCGAGTTGCTCTAAGAACCAGACAGCTCAAGCAATCAATGCTTCCAAAGGTTACATAACAAAAAGTCTCGAAAATGCTTCCCAATAATTTGCCTGCTGTCTTAAGACCTTTTATTTCATGATAGTTTCATTATAATGCCTTGACTTGTAAGGCAAAACTGTATCTAGGGCTTTCATGATCAAAAGATATTAGCTGAGAATTCATTTTCATATACATAACTGAGATAACTGATGTAATTATGGTCTGGTTTATTGGTTGCAACCATTAAAACTCAAGTCTAAGGAGGCCAAACGGGCTGATCAGCCATTTTACCCGCCAGCAGTGGGTACTGAGCAGCTAACATGGGTAGCACTGACACTTTGATGCCTGCGCCTTCACTCAGACACATGTCTAGAATTATGTGTAGAGTTGAGCTGAGCCACAAAGCTAACCAATAAGCACATGGCTCTATAAACTAAGGTATTTGTTTAAACCCTTTGGTTTGTTTTCAGAAATCCCACCAAAGTCTCTATGAATTCTTTGACTTTCTTATAATTCGCAATTATTTTACGCCCAATTCACATTTTGTTAGTTGCAGTATAATTTGACTGTGAAATCTAATAACTGTGGACATGGCATACCTGGGCTCAACATAAAGAACTGTTATTATCTGAAATAACTGTGATTAGGCCATTATGTATGTAATCGTTGTGACAGGTCTAACAGTATGCACCATTTACCCCTATTTTGCATCATCAACATTACTTAGAAAATGTTAAGTTGGTTCAGTTTGTGATGGACTGGTAGCCTGTCCAGGGTGCTTCCTGCCTTCCACCCAATGAACAGTATGAGGAACCCCCCACAACACAGGATAAAGTGATTTAGAAGATGAGTGAGAGTGAATGAGTGTTGGTTATTTGTGTTGTAGACATGGTGACGCCTGGTTACCATCACCACCACTGTAAGCCGACAACCCACTCTGAATGAGATTGTGTACATGTTGGTGATTGAATAATCCAGAACCTATGAATCTGTTCAGGCCACAGCCATGCAGCAGTGACTCAGCATAGGTCACGCCATTTAGAGAATGCTCACATGAAGGGGTCCTCGCTGGGTCTGGGCCAGGCCACGTAGCAAAGGGTCCTCTTGGGTAATTTTCTAATGGTGGAGAAGAAGCAGAGCGGGAACGCCAGCACCACAGCCAACACCCAGATACACACGATCACCACTTTAGTAGCAGTGGCCGACAGATGAGGCTTCAGCGGGTGAATTATGGCCATGTACCTGCAAACACATGCAAACAAACACATACTCAGTGTTGGGTTACAGTTCATACGACATTCTGCTACTGACTAACGACAGTACCACAGGAACAAGCAGAACTAGACTAGATCAGATTCTGTACTATTGCTTCTCTGAACGATATGGAAACTATATGATGCTATCACATTGATAAGACATTGTCATTATATACATCACTATATTTCATTTAGCTAGGGGCTGTTTGCTGGAATGGACCAGTAAAGTAGTGCCACATTCATAAGAGACCATTTAAAACTACAAACAATGTTCTGTAGGCAATGTTTCACATACTGTGCTGCATAAACCCAATTAAACGGGACTATCAAGACCATTATTCAGTCACACTGATGATACCATATGGCTCAAATCTAATTCCTGTTAACACAAAAAACGAGATATCACTGAACTTGGGACATGCACAGGTCCTGAAGTCCTATAACCACTTGAAGAGCCAGTAGTCTGAATGCACTATTTAGCATGTAAGACCTTCATGAGTACAAATAACAGCTGTGACTGGCTTTGGCATGTAGTGGACAAGTTTCTGGATGTAGGCCACACCAATGTTCAGACACTCTTGCACCTTCATTTCCCTGAGCAGCTAACACATAGCACACAGTCTATAAGTGTCCACCTGCATCCAGCATTGTACCAATGAGCTTTAGTGTTAGCTCCGTAGCTCATCTGAAGGGGCAGCCTGTGTTGCATATATACAACATCTCCTGATTTCCTTTAAACATTTATGAATAATAAAACACATTTTCAAATGTACTCCTCTCTAGGCTGCTACATTTTGGGCTATACCATATAACACCAGTGTCATACAAGAGTGAGCCGGCAGCCTTATGCAGATATTGGCCACTTGGTTAACCAAATATCATGCATTACCTCTTATAGATACTTGACTGTCAAAATGACTCAGAAAAGCTGTGGACAATTAAGTCTAATTACTACCAGGACTAATTATAGGCTTGTGATGAAACATGCAGTTGGTAAGCAGTGACAATATCCATAATAAATCAGAACAGGCTTAGTGGTTCTTAAAGGTAAAACAATCTACAAAACTGATTTATTCCAGCTTCAAAAACCTGGACGGTCCGACTGGAATAGGCTTTTAATGCACATTAAGTTCAGTACATTCCATTTTCCTTCAAGATGATGACACCATGTAGTAAAGATTTCTGGTACAGCACTCATGCCTAATGACATGAGGCAGTGCAGGCCATCGTGCAGGCACTGGACAACCTGTTCATCGGTCAATTATTTTTGTAGGGCAGGCGAGGTTATTTAGAGGCACATAGAGCCAGAGCACTTTGAGTGACCTCGCATTCAGAGAGCCAGAGAGAAAGGTCCGCCGTGCTGTGTGCATTAGCTCTCGCAGCCTGATGTACACACACACACAGGCTTGTTTTCAGACAAAGTTGGAACATAGAATCATATATGTGTATATATATATATATATATTCCATATGTATATGTGTATGTAAATGCATTTTATCTAGACATAAGTTAAAAATTGTAGCTGCTCATAATGAACACACCAGTGGACATGGTGTAAAATGAATTGGAAAAATATCTGGTTCCATTAACGATGTTGTTACAGCACTGATGACAAGTATATGTCATTACCTGTATATATATATATATATATATATATATATATATATATATATATATATATATGTAGGCCTATATGGCCTTTGCATCATATGCATGTAATAACATATGTAATAAGTATTTTTAAGTAAGTTAATAAGTAAAGTTTTTATTTGTACCTGGTCTTTATGGTAGGTCTTGACATTGTAGGTTAAAGACCTCAGACTTCCCTACAGTGGTGGGGATGGGAACCAGGGGTCGCCTTGCCTACAATACACACATCTATCTATCTATCTATCTATCTATCTATCTATCTATCTATCTATCTATCTATCTATCTATCTATCTATCTATCTATCTATCTATCTACATATATATGTATACACACACACACACACACACACACTAGATTCATTAAACTCTTCAGATGATTCTGATTCATCTCTCCACCAATAATAAAATCCAATAATACAATCATACTAATAATACTATCAGTGAGGGAGGGTGGGAGGGAGCTCTTAGATGGGAAGCTCCTACATCACTCTTCTGACGTCTGGTTCCATTCGCCATCACTGTGAGCAATTCTGATTTGTAAGTTTCTCTGGAATTAGGAATTTCACACTGAACCACACATGACTTTATGGGGAATTCTGTGAGAAAACAATAGAGTTCCCCTTTAAGGTACGTTTCTGTCCTGACAATGTACAAAAACAGACCCGGGTACACACACATCTTGCCATCCTTTGAGGACTTTGCCTGAGGTAGAATGCGATGTGCGGTTTATGGTTTGATTTCGAAGCCATTTGTACATAAAAGTGCTTATCAAGGTGGATAACCCAATTACGTGACCTCAAAGCCTTTAAAAAAGCAATTGCGTGAAGTACAGCTTGATCTTCCAGAACAGCCAGACCGTCCTTTAACCAGCAGCATACCTAACAGCTCCTTAAAGATTCATAAGCTTCAGTGAACAATGCTGAGCGGCCGTGCATTACCGAGACAGGGAGCAATACAGAGCCGGCGACCTGAGGAATAAGCGCTGGAGAGGTGAAATAAGAGCCATCTTATTGCGAAAGAGAAGCTTCTCACCATCTCTGTCAAAAGCACTAAGCATTAACTTAACGGAACCCAGTCTGGGAGCGAGAGAGCGTCGTCGTCACAAATTTGATTCACACTCATCCTCCCTGAGTTAAGCTGTGCCGACAACATTTCATGGGAATTGCAGCGATCCGCTGACACTTTATGCCTAAGAGCAACACAAACAAACAAATGTGCCTGTGACTTGCAGTTCCTGGTGAAAACACAACACAGTTAAACCTCGATTAGCTTCGTGTCATTCCTCATTTGTTGATGGAATTGCCCTGCCACTGTTGCACACGGCCAGTTATGTAAGAGCGCTGATGTCTCCGGCTTTAAAGGATCGATTAGTGACAATCCCCATTAAGATTTAATGGAAAACCATTAAAAATGCATGAGCAGACGAGCAGCAGGAGCAGCGGGAGCAGCCAGGGCTCCGGGAAGGCTTGGAAATAGCTCTTCTTTTTATGGCATTCAAACCACAAGACAGGGAAGACCCATCTATTGATTTGAGGCTAGTCACATGACCGCCATTCAGCAGTGTAAGACAATGTAATGAATGATGGACTCCTTTAATAGGCTAGAGAAAATCTTGCTGCACTCATACATACATTTCATACATTCGCATTCTTTACTGGTTCAAGATGGAGCCTGCTTATAAATCTATTTAAGATGCTTTATGTCAAATAATGACAGATATGGCAAATAAAGATATGGCACAATGATGTTTATAATAGAAGATGTGCTCTTCTAGTAACAGTCCCACACAAATTTACAATGTGCAGAATCTCTATGGGCTACAAGCAGGAAATCCAGAGACGCATAGGCAGTATAGGCGAACACTGGGGGTGCCAGCCATCCATAGGGGTGCCAGGGTGCCTCAGAGGGAAAAACAAAGTGTGGGACGGGTGTTGGGTGGAGCAGAGTGTTGGGAGGGTGTTGGAGCGGGGACTGTTGGTGTTGATTAATGGTAAACCCAAAGAATACCTAGCAACATAACAACTGCCAGCCAATATGTTGACAAGGCTAAAGCAAAAGTTAGCTAGATCTATAAAGTTTGCTAATTTAATAAACCATGGCTGTGAAGGCATGGATTGTTTCTCTACCGCAACGAAAAATCAACGTATTCCTGCTATTTGGTGGCTTATCATGAGTTACCATGTTAGCATGACCACTGTATGTGTAAACACAGTGCACAGGTTTCAGTGCACTGTCCAAAAAGAAATCCAGACCGTCTATCTAAACAGAACAAAGCTACGTGGTGCAGCAATTCCTAATATTCAAATCTTGAAGACCCTGTATCTCCAGCAACTCCGAGTGTGCTGAAATATGGCCCTGTTAACCCTGCAGGTGGAAATATGACCAGAGGGCTGCCAAAACAAATGCGTACAAACAAACCACTCCAGAAAGTCTCCAGAAAGCCCTACAATAAGATTAGCTAGACTGGTGGACTGGATCCTACACAGTTCTTTACTTCAGTGTTTCAGTGTTTGAGAAGTACCTTGATAGCAAGAAGACAGTGGTCCACTTTCGGCCCACTGACAGCATCTTGCTCTGTGTTTTCTGGGCGACCCTTCTTACAGTCCATTTATATTTCCTGTATTTTAAACTTTTATTATTGTTTGTGAATTAGTGAATTAGCAAATCAGCAACCAGATTTTCAGCTAAATAATTTTCTATCAAGAACAGTTATGATTTATTCTTTCTCCAGAAAGGTCCCTGTCCATTTCTAATCAGAAAATCAAATCAAAAAGTAATACTTTGTATGCAGGACAGTAATCGGAGTGGTCTGAGGATGGGCAAGCAGCGAGCTGATATGCCTTCTACTAGGTAAAAAAGTGGCTACCAGAACTGCCAAAGCTCCTATTACACACTTATATATCTGGAGCTGATGATAGCTTCCTATTTGCTAGCTTCTTATTGAACTTCTCTGTTCCACCTGAAATGGTGCTTCAGTTCCATTGAAGGGCTTTAAATGAAGAATGAATTAGAGCAGAAGCAGGGAAGCTGCTGGACTGGTGAACACAGCTGCTGGGGCTATAAAAACTTACACACTGCTTCTATAAGACTTTAAATACGTGCAGAAAGTGTTATAGAATAATCAGCAGATTTAGTGGCCCCCATCGCATCTGTTACTATAGTAATCCAGCACCGTACAATCAGGAATGATCAGGACACTTCCCAGTGATCAAGTAGTGGAAACACCATGAGAGCAAACCGTCAAATATTCAGTGCATGAATAGCGATGAATCACAGAGCCACATTCAGCTCAAGCAAGTGCTCAGACTGGAACGCTGGTGAAGCAGATACAGGAAGTGCTACTGCTGAAAGGAAAGTGTCTAAAGGGTTCTTCAGATGAGCCACCTTTGGTTCCCGAAAGAACCTTCCAGTGGATGTTTCTTCCAGGACTAACTTCTGCAAGTGAGCGTGAGAAGGTTTTACAGAACCACAAGTCCGGGCCGAGAACCACCTGGGCCTGAGAAACCTTTACAGACGTCAAACTGAGTTGGCCACCACTCTGGACGGCTGCTTGTGTTAGGTTTGTCTCCTGGTTTAGCTGTGTGTTGATCATCGCATGGCTTTGCTGTAACTCAAGGTGGCAGGCTGACAGCGGGTGGGCTCAGGGCTTACCGCTCTCTGCTTGGCTAAGCCTGGCGTGCTCTGGATAAAAACAAACAAACAACAACAACGCGAAAATAGCCCCGCATCCAAAACCATCGACTGCTCTACAGCCTGACAGAGTGATGTCTATATTTGTCTGATCACTCAACCGTTTGCATGTCCAGACAGCTCAATAACCATTCTTGCACCTATTAGGCTCTCCATCAATAGAGCATTCAACTTGTATTAGGAAGTCCTTGATGGAAGTCACACGGCTCCTGATATGATTTACCTAAGTGTAGGTGTCGACGCCTGCTCGCACCGTGCGCCTTTATAAGGGAAACAAAGGAGCCATACAAGCACTGCTTCGTTCATGACAAGGCTATTGATTAATCCTAAACTGCCACCATTTAAACAGCGGTGTTGTTTCTGGACCGAGGCAAACCTGCTAGGTATCAAAAGGACTGTGGGCTGTCCAAACGAAAGCTAACAAAGGAAGGGGACGGCGGGATGTGGAAGGGGATAGAAAGCTCAGGACGTCAGGCGGTGGGAAAGAGACCCATACACACATGTACCCAGGCTTACTTAAAGCAACCGCTCACCAACTACAATCAGTCGGACACTTCGGAGACCCATCATACCTGTCATAGCTGATCGAGTATGCTATGTAAGATTTTCCTAGCTTACTTAAATCTGGATATGGCATCTAAAAAGCTTCAAGCTTCAGAACGTTCCTGTTCACACCACTGTCCAAACAGTCCATCTATAAAAACTAACAGCCTGTTTTTGAATTTAAGGTTTCTGTGATGCATACACTATGTCCAAAAGTATGGGGACACCTTTACATTGCACCCATACGAGCTTGTTGGACAGCCCATTGCGTCTATAGCAGCTTCCACTTTTTTGGGATGGCCTCCTGCAATGTTTTGGACTGTGTCAGTATGAATATATGCCCAATTAGTCAAAAGAGCTTTTGTGAGGTCAAGACATGGATGTTGACGAGAAGGCCGTGCTCACAATCAACGTTCCTATTTGCCCTAAAGTAGCTGAGGTCAGGGTTGGGTTCAGGCCACTGGAGTTCCTCCACAACAAACTCAAAGTCATGTCCTCATGGAGCTTTTGGAATGGTAAAAGGGTCTGTTGACATTGGATAATATAATTGTATAAAATGTCTTTGTAGCACACAAATGTTACTAGTCACTGGAACTAAGAACCCAGACTCTGAAAACAGCAACACCAAATTTTACTGATGGCATTTCAGATGCGGATTGGTTATCAGTCAAACCTAGATTTATCCATCAAGACAGCACTATACACCACTCCACCCAACACATTTCCACTGCTCCAGAGTCCAGTGATGGCTTGCTTTTCACCACAGCATTTGACCAAGCTGTTCAGTTTGACACAATGTACTGCCAGTGTTAGTCTATTGCATGGGTGATACACCTGTTAGCAATGGGGTGTGGCTCAAACACCTCAACTCAATAAATGATAGGGGTGTCCACATACTTTTGGCCATACAGTGTATATCCACTCATTCTCCTACGGTAGTTTACCCCTGCCCACATATGAATCATACAGGGTAAATCCCATTTACTGCAATGCCTTTCCAGGATTTACCATTACCAACATTCCAAATACTTATCCGTAGTTGTGTGGGAAACATTGCGTATGCTGGTTCCCATTAACACTATTGTGAATAATTATGAGTTTTGCAGTATTTCACAGTATTTCATCAGGGTGGTAAATGTCCTCATGGCTCAGTAGAGCTTTCCACCATTCACATGACCACTGTTCCATACATACCGAAATGCTAGTCATGAATTAAACACGGCTGGAAACTAGGAAACATTTTGGAAACATTTTGGATGTCCAGGAAATAAGCTATCCTATTTGCAGAAATGGTTCTAGGCTTGGAGGCGTGGTTCTACAACCGATCTTTAATTGGTATAGAACCTTTACATCATGTTGACACCACATCGGTAAAACAAGGCGGCATTAGCATGGTCATTTGTCTTATTGATCACATGACTAGAATAGGCTCTGGAGTAAACAGAGGGATAATAAATGATCAGATTCAGGCCGCAAAGCCCACCGGACTGTGTCAATTGCATTAGACTTGTTAAATATGGCAAATAGCCCTGGCGGGTTCTCAGTCCCAGAAAGCATTGAGGTATTATATTCAGCATACTGATACGGTGTCTATACCAGCAGCCTTGCTGGATAGAGAATTCCACTGTGAGAATGGATGTGTGTTTGCTGCTCCCATACCGCCCCCTGGAGATATTGTAAATAAGTTATTAGAGCTGGCTAATGGGCAGCAGTGTGACTAGATTTAGGTTCCATTAGGAGTGCTGTGATATAATCTGCTCTGTCTGAATGGGAGAGGTGGTCTGAGGTGTTAAGTGCATATTATGTAGCTGAAGAAATTCCGGTTAGGCTCGGAATGTCTAGGAAAAATGAATGTCTGTGAACTCCAGGATAAAAACACAGCCACCAGCAAGTGCTTATCTTCTTAGCCTCCCGGAAAATCTCAACAGCAAGAACAACAACCTAAGCACTTCGACACAGGTATTCCTGTCTTTGTGGGGTATATCCATTACCTTCTTTCTGTGCTGCACCTGTTGTATGCCTAACCTTAACCTTAGCAATAGAAAGCTCATATTTTGGCTTACAGTAATATTTTCCTATTTACATATATATACAAATATACAGATACACACGTCATATTTGTATTCCTGACTTAATTGGGGCTTTCCATTGGCTTGCTGTATGAATGTATCTAAATGCTGCTACACCTTATTCAGCACCACCCTTTAACCAGCATTGGCCTCTCCTCTTTTTTTCTTTTTCTCCTTATGAAGTTTACCTTAGTATTTTCTTCATAGACAGCATTAAAAAACATCCTCGCGTTCATGTTCACATTTTTCATGATCCTTGGGACATTTGGTCAGCACAAAGAGTGTAACACACACACACACGTGTCACATTTGTATCCTTTTGTCTGGATTTACTTGATACTAACTCCAGATGACAGTGTGGTGTTGATGTAATACGCAGTGATGTACACATTTGAATCAAGTCAGTTCAGTGCATCACTTTTTCAGTTTTTCAGTGTGGGGACATTTGGTCCTCTCAAAGAGGTAAATGCATGCACGCTGTTGTCACCACAAATCAAAAATGTCATGCTTTGCTTTACATCATCTAGGCGGCATTAATTCCACATTAAGCACTTGGCCTATTTGTGTTCAAATTTTATATGCTTCACTCTAGCTGAACGCTGCTACACTTAACACCTCATCTAAACTAAAACTCTTTTACTTCATAATCAATAAATCTATAATAAGTTGATAAAAACATAGCTGTTTTTAACTAGATGTCAACCTTTTCTATCTACCTGCCCATATATATATATATATATATATATATATATACAGTGTGGCTCCCCACAAAGTACTAAATACAAAAAAACATGAGTAAACAAGGTTTCTGTCTCACACACACAAAGTCTTGTGTTTGTGTACTATAGGGCTAGTACATGAACCTCTATTCACTTCGTCACATCCACATCTACGTCTCTCTTTCACACGCGCAGTGTTGTTTCTGTGTACTATGTGGCCAGTACATAGACTTCCATTCATTTCGCAGACACCAACCCTAATCTAGAGCTACTATCAGCCTAACCCTAACACACTAACCCTAAGCCTAACCCTACCTTCACCTTACAATGTATGGGTATACCTTCAAAGGCTGGTCCCCACAAAAGGAAGAACAGTTTATGAAGAGGTTTCACATGTGAACAGATTTTGGTCCCCTAAACGTGGCATAAACCTGGCACACACACACACACACACACACACACACACACACACACACACACACACACACACACACACACACACACACACACACACCCCTCCCTCCACTTCTACTCTTATTATTACGATGTAATAACGTTATTATAGTTTTCATTTCTACGACCCCCTCCGCAATGACGCCCCCTCACCTGTCCACCGCTATGGCGGTCATGGAGTAGATGCTGGCGAACACAGAAGTGACGGGGAAGAAGTTGTGGAACTTGCAGTACGCCTCTCCGAAGTACCAGTCCCCGTGCGTGGCGTACACGAAGTTCACGAGCGTGTTGAAGGCGGCCATGGACGCGTCCGAGAAGGCCAAGTTCAGCAAGAAGTAGTTGGTGACCGTGCGCATCCGCTTGTGCGCCAGGATGATCCACATGACCACCAGGTTCCCGAACACGGCCACGGCCAGGATCGAGCTGTAGGCGAGTGACCACAGCGCCACGCGCCACGGGGGCTGCACGAACTGGTTGGTGAGGTTCCCCGCGAGCGCAGAGCCGTTCTGGGACGGAGCCATGACGCGAGCGGAGTGCACGAGCTCCCAGAGCTTCCACCAGAACACACTAACTCACAAGCTCTGCTCACGCGCGCGCCGCATTAGCACCGGTCTCTCTCAGCGAGACTCGTGATCCAGTCCAATCCCGCACGCGCGCGCAGGTCCTTCTGCGCGCTCTCCTGTTGCTCCTTCCTATAGCTGATGGGGGGACTGAGGTTGGAGTGGGTGTGTGTGTGTGTGAGAGAGAGAGAGAGAGAGAGAGAGAGAGAGAGAGATTGATTCTAGCGCTGGTAAACTGGAGAGAGCAATTGGGGCTGGACGCAGCGCCAGTGGGGTTTTCCATCAACACTACACTGCGCTTAGATAATCACTGGATGGAGGGATGGAAAAAAAGAAAAGTGCTATCGCTGCTAAGTTTTACGAAACACAGGAAAAGACCCCAAACACTTCCTAATGGTCCTAGATGTAATCAGATGGAAAACCGATGGAAGCATGATGGAACTGGTGGCGGAAATGTACAAATCAGGAAATTAGACAGCAACAGGGATTGGGATTACATCGCTATTGGGAAGGTTCCCAGAAACAATACATGTTGATGAACCTAGACTGATATGGGTAAGTCTTATTGAGCTACACACACAGAAGTAGTGTCTCTCCGTATGGCGTCGGTACCCCATGTTTGCTAACGCAACATGCCAGAGGTCTCGGCATGGAGTTGTAGAGGTTCCTAATGGTGTCCTGTGATAATCCATCCCATGCAGCTGGAATATTCTCACACTCTCCCTTCAGATGTAGCGGTAGTGCTGAAGGTGGAATGATGCTTGACCATGGTGCCTCCACACACAGATTCGTTGGTTGTCTCCACCAAGATAAAAGCGGGACTCGTCCCTGAAGATGACTTGCTGTCCATTCTGAGTCTCTCAGTGACAGTTTGGCAGTATACATGGTGATAAGGACAGTTGTAACGGTCTGTGTGCATGTGGTCCTGTATTGTGCAGCCGCCTGCCAATAGTGCTGGCACTAACAGGATGACTCATGGAGGACATCACTGCTTGCTGAATGTCTGCAATCGTGGCTATTGGGTCACTCCACCATGGTTCCTGTAGGTTTCCCAGATCCTTAATGTCTCTGGAGCATGCAGCTTTCCATCTGCTGCCAGCAGTGTTCTATGGTGGTGTCCACAGCAATATGTCAATAAGACCTTCCTGCTTCTGAGAGAAGGCCCCTCTCCAGCTCCTCCAGCTGCTCACATTAGAAAGATTCTGAATAGAAAGCACACACATCAGGGCACGTTATTCATATACAGTATATACATATATATATATATATATACATATATATATATATATACACACACACACACACACACACACACACACTTGTTCTTGTCTTTCTATTGTTTATATTTTATATATTCCATCTTCTTCTCTCGTTGTTTCATGTGAACAGTGTCTGGCTTGACCATTTCTGAAAAACATCAACCTGAGTTATCACCGTCAACGTCGTGTCTTTACTACACATCTTAGTCAGTGCATACCAAATCTCTCAAATCTCAGTCAAATGAGATTTCTGAGGACCTCCGAAAATCATTTTCCAGGACGGTTTCCCTGATCCACTGTCTGGTATCAGTGGAGGACAGTGATCAGCACTGTTACCCCTCCCTGGAGTGCATATTGAACTAAACTGACACCATGACTAAGACATAGAATATTCTGGGATGCCACAAAGAACCCGCAGGGTAACCTAAGGGTAAGCTCTCGTACACTGAGCAGAGTTAGCATTCATCAGTCCACAATCGATCACTCACTGAACAGGGACAGTATGTATGGAGTAAACCACTGCACTCCAGAAAGAACACTTCTACCTGTTTAATGTTTCCTAAAGACCACCTGGACAAGCCAGAAGACCACTGAAATAGTGCTCTGTGTAGAGATAGGAGGCAGAACTGATATTTAAGGCTTAAATGAGAGATGTATGGCAAAACCAATCTCTGAAGTCCGGCAACAGAGAAGACCACGAGCAGATACACACCGGTTAAACCGCAAAGAATGGTTAAGGCAGAAGAACTGCCACAACGTGGAATGACCGAGTCAGTGTGGAGACCCATGAGGTGTGGTGTTCATGCGAGAAAGCCCACCAACATAACACAGTTAACGGAAAGATGAGCCAAGTATCATCACTGTCTAGTGAAAATGAACATCTCCAACATGGCAGCTTTGCAGGAGCGGGCGAAAACCCAATTTCATTCTAATGCAAGTCAATGGAGCCGTTTCTGGTGGTCCGTTCATCATGGTAACAAAAATAGACAAAAATGGAGATCCATTTGGACACAGATATTATAGAAACATATTTCTGTAACAGAGATGTTTAATGTTAGATGACTTTGTGCAATAAACTGTCAGAAACTAAGAACTTGTAGCGACGTGTGAGGAGCTAAAGATCAGGTGAGCTGTATTTAACAGTTGGGTAGTTAAACACCGCATCAAAACACAGACAAACATAAAGGGAGTGAGTCAGACAGCGAGGCAACCAAAACAGAAGGGGTAAGGCAACAAAAGGAGTCAAGAGAACAGAAGGAGGTTGAAAGCCAGAGAGAAGAGCAAACGAATACCCAGTATAAGGGATGAGGCAATAGAGGAAGTTGATAAACAAAGGAAGTCAAAGCCAGAGTAGAGGATGCACTCTGGGAAGGATTGGTGGAGCCAATCTCCCGAACAGACACCGCTTCAATGCTGCAGCATTGAATAAGAAGCCAACTTCAGCTTGGTTAAGGTACACAATGTCAGGGGAGCACCGAGATGTTTGTCCTGAGGTATGTCCTGTCCAGTGTCTCTGAAGATGGCGACTTGCTGTAAAGGTAGTTCTACTGAAAGCAAAATCCCAGTTAAGTCTATACATACACTCATACAAAGACCCTGATTAGGTATACCTCCCTGTACCTACACTCAGTCCCCGTTATCAGCTCCAGTCACCATATAGGTGCACTATGTAGTTCTACAGTTACACACTGTACTCCATCTGCTTCAGTGTATACGGTGTTAAACTCCGTTCACCCTGTTCGTCAATGGTCAGGACCCCCACAGAGCAGGTACTATGTGGGTGGTGGATCATTCTCAGCACTGCAGTGAGACCAATGTGGTGGTGGTCTGGTACTGTGTGCTGGGATGGTGTGAGTGGATTAGACACTACACTGCAGTGCTGCTGGACTCCACTCACTGTCCACTCTATTAGACACTTCTACCCTGCTGGTCCACCTTGTAGATGTAAGGTCAGAGGCCATAGCTCATCTACTGCTGCACAGTTAGTATTGGTCTTCCTCCAGTCCTGCATCAGTGGTCACAGGACACTGCCCACAGGACGCTGCCCACAGAACGCTGCCCACAGGACGTTGCCCACAGGACGCTGCCCACAGGACGCTGCCCACAGCCTGGATATTTTTTGGTTTATGGGATATGTGTCCTTTTAAGTAAACACAAGGCTATTGTGTATAATCCTCCCCCGGGTGCTGGCTGATTATCCATTCCTCTCTTATTGAGGACGTTTATAGGCCTTATAATGAAATGCGGCGTATGTGCTGCACGCATTCCATGAAGAGTAGATGGTGGTATCAGTGCCGTCAATCCAGCAGCTCATTCCAGCCAAATTGCTGTAGGCACATCAAACAAGGTGCACATCCCTATCGCATCAATCGCCCACTACTGCTTCAGTCTGTTCTCTGCTGTGGGCTTGCCAATATCGTACAGGCCATTTGCATAACCATCAAAAGTGCATGCATCAAAGAGGAGGAGAGGGGGGTGGGGTCACTGGGCAGCAGATACAGTGAAACAATTCAATCAAAGGCTGCAACAAGCCAGCCTGTCTGTGTTCTTTAAAGGGCCCATATCCTGCACACTGTTAGTGTTTCCCTCTATGTATAAGGTATGTAAAGAGAGTCATAATTCATTATACATGACCATCCACCTTCAGATTGTGAAGCTTTGAGAGACTTACTGGCAGAATGCCTGCCGTAAAGTCTAAACAGACTGTAGTAACATGCAGGGATGCAACTTTGGTCTGGCCACTGGGGAGGTCACTCCCACATTGTTCTCTAATGGGAATATTAAAACACCATATCCAGTAATATTATTACCAGTGATAATACCATATACTACCCACTTGGAATGCTGAGTTAAAGGTTAATAAAGAAAAAGCTTCCAATGATGTGCAAATCATTGAAACCCTGTGGTTAATTGAAAATGGGTAATTGCATATGATTGCTGTAGCTTTGGAAGCGAAATGTTTTCCATTCTTGCTTGATATCAGAGTTCATGATCTTTTTTGTCCCATTATTCTAGTTATAATGCACCAGACGGTCTCAGTGGGTGACCAGTCTGGACTGCAGGCAGGCCAGTTTAGTGTCCAGACTCTTTTACTCTCTAATTTCCACTTGGAAAGTGTTGTCGTATCTCTTAGAGAGCCATGCTGTTGTTCTACGTGCAGAATGTGGTTTGTTATTGTCTTGCTGAAATAAAGCAAGACCTTCACTGAAAAAGACATCATCTGCATATCAGCATATCATCGCTGTCCAAATAAAAACATGTCTCTCCATTTTTGTTGATTTTTACTTTTATGCCTCATTTGATCACATGAGCTGCTGTTTACACTGGGTGGAAATGTCATGAACATTGGATCAACAGAAATGGCCCAAAACTGCTTGGAAAGACGTCTGGTTCCATTGACTTCCATTCAAATTACATGAGGTTTTTGGCCTCTCCTGTAAAGTTGCCATTTTGGAGACATCGTTTTTCTTTGGACAGTGACAATATATTGCTCAGGAACCCACATATACCATATAGCATTAATGAAGCACAGATGTGCAAGTCAGTCATCCATGCCATGTGCACTAATGCCCCCTTATACCATCATGCGTGGCGTAACCGGATGAGCCGGATGGTCCCACTTCTCTTTAGCCTGGAGGACGTGTCATCCATGAGGTCCAAAAAGAATTTCCCATTTTGATTTGTTGGGCCTTGGGACACATCCCACTTTTCCTAAGTCCATCTTAAATGAGTCTGGGCTCAGAGAAGGCGGCGGTGCTTCTGGATCTGTTTATATCTGGTGTTTCACGGTGAAGCGGTAATAACGAACTGTGCTCACAGACAGTGGTTTCGGGAAGTGTTCCTGATCCCATGCAGTAATTTCCACTACAGGACCACCACAGAGCATGTATCATTTGTGGATAACACTCAGCACTGTGTCCACTAACTGTCCACTCTATTAGACACTCCTACCTTGCTGGTTTTAGGCTTAGGCTAAACAGCTTGTGTTGGCCATCCTATAGTCCTTCATAAGTGGTCACAGGATGCTGCCCACTGCGGCATCTGATCCACTCACACCAGCACAACACACACTAACAAACACACCACCACGTCAGTGTCACTGCAGTGCTGAGAATGATCCGTCACCCAAATACCACCTGCTCTGTGCCGGTCCTAGGGGTCCTCACCCCTGAGGAACAGACTGGACAGTGGTGTCTTGAAATTTCATACTCTTTTTTTTTTCAATGAGAAATGTCAGAGATATGGGCCCTTTAATGTGGACATGAAAGGAGGAGCGTCAAAGGAGTTACTCTCCATATGTTCCCCCCTCAAAGTGCATGGAAACCGACTGATATGCTGAGCACACGTTCATGAAGGCATGATGTAACCTTCGGGGAAATTTAGAGTGCGCCCACTGATAACAGCTTCGCATGCTCGCTCTCGCGCTGGAGTTAGCACGACGTCTGCTGTAGAGACAAGAGAGACCAAAAGGGAGACAAACCTAATGGAGGGAAATGCAAACTGTTATTATGGACTCGCCCACAAGATAAATTGAAACAAGCTACAGGGAAGCAGGGCCCTTATTAGGTCACCACGCTGTCCAATCACCAGTGACGTGAACAGTTAAAGGCGTCATAGCACGGGAAACTGAATGTACCTTGTGCTTTTGAATGAGCAGAGTAGCTTTGATATAGTAGATAAACGCTGCTAACATTGCAATATGTACTGTCTATACCAAGATGCTCGTTTGAACTCATCATAGTTGTGACATCACAACCATGAAAACTATTGCATGGGTCTGCCTGCAGCAGTGTAGCTGCCCAGTGTGTGTGGGTTGAGCTACCCATACACACCGAAGCCATAAGGAGTGTCTATACCAAGATGCTCGTTTGAACTCATCATAGTTGTGACATCACAACCATGAAAACTATTGCATGGGTCTGCCTGCAGCAGTGTAGCTGCCCAGTGTGTATGGGTTTAGCTGCCCATACACACCGAAGCCATAAGGAGTGTCTATACCAAGATGCTTGTTGGAACTCATCATAGTTGTGACATCACAACCATGAAAACAATGGCATGGGTCTGCGTGCAGCAGTGTAGCTGCCCAGTGCGTGTGGGTTGAGCTACCCTTAGATACCGAAGCCATAAGGAGTGTCTATACCAAGATGCTTGTTGGAACTCATCATGGTTGTGACATCACAACCATGAAAACAATTGCATGGGTCTGCCTGCAGCAGTGTAGCTGCCCACTGTGTGTGGGTTTAGCTGCCCATACACACCGAAGCCATAAGGAGTGTCCATACCAATATGCTTGTGTAAACTCGGTATAGTTGTGACATCACAACCATGAAAACTATTGCATGGTTCTGCCTGCAGCAGTGTAGCTGCCCACTGTGTGTGGGTTTAGCTGCCCATACACACCGAAGCCATAAGGAGTGTCCATACCAATATGCTTGTGTAAACTCGGTATAGTTGTGACATCACAACCATGAAAACTATTGCATGGTTCTGCCTGCAGCAGTGTAGCTGCCCAGTCTGTATGGTTTGAGCTACCCATACACACTGAAGCCATAAGGAGTGTCTATACCAAGATGCTTGTTGGAACTCATTATAGTTGTGACATCACAACCATGAAAACTATTGCATAGGACTTCCTACAGCAGTGTAGCTGCCCACTGTGTGTGGGTTTAGCTGCCCATACACACCGAAGCCATAAGGAGTGTCCATACCAATATGCTTGTGTAAACTTGGTATAGTTGTGACATCACAACCATGAAAACTATTGCATAGGACTTCCTGCAGCAGTGTAGCTGCCCAGTGCGTGTGGGTTTGGCTGCCCATACGCACCTTAGCGGTCACCATATACATGATAGATAACCCAGACCCCACCAGTGAGCCTACAATCAGGCACCACACCACACAAACACTATCACAGCAAAACATATATAGTACCTATGAAGTCTGACACCGCCACCCCAGTGGCCAGCAACCCTCTTCCTGGAGATCTGCCCCCCTGCAGGTTTCACTTCCAACCCTAATACCTTTTCTGAGAACGTCTGAAGGCAATTATTAAATGGCACAGGCTGTTCAATTAGGACAGGAGGTAAAGTCCACAGCAGGGTAGATCTCCATGCAGCAGGGTTGGTAAGCGCTGCTCTGCCCCATTTATTCTCGTCCAGTTTCTGAACACATGAATAATGTTGACGGTGTTGATGAACAATTCTCAAGCCAGCATTAGTAACTATTAGATTTGACCGGCACCGCAACCAAAAATATCCAGCCAAGAGCAGCTCTGTTGACCATTGTGTCCCATCTGTTGGTGTCCTCTGGCCTTTCATCAGCAGTCAGCTTCTGACCACAGGCACAAATTGTCAACAGCTCAACAGATGGGCTGCTGTTGTCACTGGACAGCAGCGAAAGTGTTTCCAATAGAGTGGCCAAAAAGTGCACTGCAGGTTTTTGGAAGCATGGAAAAGGGAAATGTGTTCATGTGGGCTTTTACAGACTTCTCAGCAAGGCGAAACCTCACCAAACCGTTATGTGCATATGAAAGGAGTTTTCCAGCACGGCTGTCCGATCCCTGAGACGCTCTGGTCACAGTGACTGAGGCCCGACCTGCTGTTTTACATACTCCTCATTTTGGCTATCTCCGTAATTCAAAAGGCAGGTAACTCATCTTGTCACAACCCCATCTGGAGCGCTTGACACTGAAATCAGTGGCTCAGTGGAGGAAAGGTTGAACTTGGCAGAAGAGTGAGCTCTGAATAAAAATATTGGCTTATATGACAACACAGTGTTAAAGCCATCAGTAATGCTTTCTGTTCACTAAATGAGTCCAAATATAATAGACATCTATCATCTTCCTGACCCTGCGAAAGAGGTGTCACAGCCGTCAGGAGATAAACACTACGATCATTCAGCCGTCTAAATACACAAATGAGAGATAAGCTGATCAGGGCTGTTTTAATGAAGCACCACGTACCTGGATGGTGGAAAACCACTATTTCCTCCACATAGACTGTTTTTATTCATCTACCTTAAGATTAATATTTGTTCTGTTTGGCTGCCCTAATCTTAAAGCTGTCTATCATGAAACGCTTAATAGGGAGATAACAACAGGGCATCCCCAGAGCCTTTAGAAGAATGATCAATGTGTTAATTTTTTTTACCAGTTTTAATTTAATTTTAAGTAGTTTTAAATATATTTTTAGTAGTTTTTAGTTCATTATTATTATTATTATTATTATTATTATTATTATTTATTAGTCATTATTTTATTTTTTAGTAGTTTTAGTTAATTTTTAGTAGTTTCAGATAATTTTTAAGAGGTTTTTATTTAGTTTTTTAAGTTGTATTTCATTTTTAGTAGTTTTAGTTCATTTTTAGTAGTTTTTAGTGTAGTCTTAGTAGTTTTCAGTTCTTTTCTGCAGTGTTTAGACCAGTTTTAGTAGTTTTAGTTCATTTTTTAGTAGTTTTAGTTCATTTTTAGTACTTTTAGTTTTTAGTGTTTAGACCAGTTTTAGTAGTTTTTATTTTAACTAGTGCAACCTTGCACTTTTGTATGTAAAAGTCTTTCAGTAATGGTCTTTTCTAGGGCTGTCCCCTAAAAGTCAATAAGTCAAATTATTAGAGACCCCCCAATCAGCTTAGATTCAATCAGTCATTAACTCTTTTCTGCCAGTTTCTGCATACTGTAAAGTGTGCTAGCTGCTTTTTGGAAAACAGAAATAACACGGTGGGAATCTCAGCTGCTAAGACTTATAAGCAGCAAACGAAATAACGTATCCCTTTAGAGGCTCTAAAATTAGCTTTGAGGTTACGAGAGAAAAACACACATCCTTCAGCCTTCTAATAATTCAAATGAGAGATAAGCTGGTCAGGGTTGTTTTAATATAGCACTGTGTGCCTGGATGGTGGAAAACCACCACTCCCTCCAAACAGACCGTTTTTATTCCTGTTTTTTTAAGACTGATATCAGTTCTGTTTGGCTGTCC